>JAJIYU010010285.1:0-16244 GCA_030144865.1 Tinospora cordifolia | reverse complement strand
GCACTTAAACATGATGTACCCGCATTTGAAGAATCTTACACATCATAAAGAAACCCAACAAACCACACCAAACACGCTCATTTGAACAATTCTGTCATTTGCTTAGCAAACACACAATAAGTTCTGTTCATGCGAAAGGAAAATACTTCTTCTTTTTTTTAATTATTATTAAAGTCTATGGTTCGAAAGGAAATAGATACATATGAGATGATAATTTAGCCACGGTTCAAGCATAATACACAGAAACAAGTTAATTGCGTTCTAGGCAAGCACATAAGGATGGTGAAATGAAGTGGTGAGAAACCTTTCGGGATAAAGTAAACAAGTGAATAAGTGGGGACTAGTTTCCCACTCAGAGGGAATAGCCATGGCCCTATGTACAAACTCTCACACACTTCTCCCCATATTCAGGTGTACTCGCCTTCTGCTGCTACATGCTCTTTCTCATATCTACAATGAAACCGACAAGCCTTGGAGGCCCTACTGCAACTGTCAAGAAAGGATACAGTTTGCCTCAAGGTGGACATGGAATAATACTAATTTAAACACAGATTAATATAATTCTTTTATGCTGCTGCAATCACTAGTTGTTTACTTAATATTAACAAATAGAAGTATCCACAAGCAGTCAAGATATTTTGATAATAATAACGTGTTACTGGGCCTATCGCATAACCACATTCTAAATAAATTGTATTATAGTAGGAATCAGCTATTTGACATGATATTCCAATTGCTTGCTCAAGAAAAGGGTCAAAGAGTTGAGCTGAAGAGTAGTAATGGGTTACAACAATCTAGGATGAAATACTGTTATCACTAACCACGAGAAATATGATAATGATTTTACTGAAGCAAGTAGAAAGAAATAGGGGTGACTGATGTGACTGCAAAAGAGATGGAAACCCATTCACATACAAGTTTTCTTATGTTCCGTCTGGGACATTATTGTCGTGGATAATGAAATTAGTTAAGGATGAGATGAGCTACTAGAAATAATAGTGACCATGTTAGGCTAGAATCTCACCCTGGAGGCTCATCTTTTACCAGAGACGTGGTTCAACCTTCTTCGTCCTCAGACTCGGATTGGGAATGGGATAAGATTTTTGAGTTTGTCTTGACATTTACTGAATGAGTTTTACCTGCAAAATCAAGAATTTGCAATTAAAATAACCATACATAACAATATCGCAAGATAAAAAATACGTAAATGCAATACTTAAAATACATATATTATCAGAATGTAAAACAAAACTATATTAATGAAAATAATAACGCTCAGAGCATACTTCTATATAGACATTGGAGATGAAGGTTGAAAAACAATTCAGGAAAACGCAAAAGATTCATATTAATGCAACTAACACGTTTTGTTGTTTCTCGAAAACTGTCATAGATGAGTCTTAATTCCAGCAAGAAACTTTATCATATGCAAGTGTCAAGGGCTATAGGGTACAATAAAAACATGTAAACTCAGATGGTGTGACACCCAAGTATAAATTATACAAGAAAAAATTGGAACCCAGCATTTTAACCAATCTCCTGAGAAAAACCAGTTGGATAGTTTAGAGCCCTAATCCAACGTTAAGTGTTAATTGAAGTGTTAGCATCCAACTGGCTAACTCTTTCGAAGCATGAGCTACCATTTTAAACTTCAAGCTATTTTGAGTTTATAATTTTAGAACGCTCATTTAGTATGTAGACTTATTTGTTTAGCTGTAATTATTTTAATTTTACCTAGGTAGCTTCTAGACCAGAGGCCCAAGATACTAGTTGAGCAATTGAGGTGGATAAAGGCCATTAGTACAAAAACACACCGATTTATCAACAATGGATTATACAAGCATCATGACATGATTAATTTAAAGAGGTTCCTAAAGCTCAAACCCCCATCATTCTTTGGGTTCTCAAATCTCCACCTATAACCCCTACTAAACTATTAAAAAAAATGAAAAATTAAAACAAGCCAATTTTGAGTTTTGGCTAAACGATTGACAACCCATGTATGGCAACACATAAGGAATTACAAGAGCTTAATGCACAATACTATAACTTCTTAGTTTCATTTTTTTGGTTTGACCGTTGCCCCTCAACTTTCGTAGATTTGATATAGAGGGCATTAAGAGCCAAACTTATGATTGTATCCAATAATGATGTTTTAATATAAACATAGAGCACTAATTGTACATCAAGCAAGGCAAATGTAAGCACTAATTGTTGAGATGAAGTTTCAATATCCCAGCAAAGATGTACTACATGGTTATATTTTACTGGTATTTGAATAATAGAAATATTATCTTTGCTTATAAACATAAAAGGGGTTATTTTCAAAAAAAAAAAAAAACATAAAAGAGAGAAAATGGAACACACATAGTTTATTCTTTTTTAAAAATAAAATGAATTTGAGTAGAAAGCTGCTCCAAGAAACTCACAGAACAAAGTATATAGTTCATTCACGACTACCAAGACATTCAATAATATGAAGAGTGTTCAGGTGGTCAAAGACGAAAAGGACATTGTACACTATACTCAACGGTGTGAGGCAAGCTGGCAACTTAAGATTGATCATGCCTAAAAGATTGTTATAACAACATTGTACCTCAATGTTAATGTCAATAAACAGTCATAGACTTCGTCATTTGGTTACCCAGGTCCCAAAAGAAATACAGTACCATAGTTGATCGTCCACAATTTTACCAAGTTCATCTATGTTCAAGAACTCTAGTAATGCCATATTGAGATCCCAAATTCACCTCTATGTTATGGTAGTCTGCAGGTAGCACTTGACACCCAACTACCTCAACACTACATTCCATGCTCAGAAAAATAATTAAATAAAAGGATTCATTCAAGTATTGAAGTATAATCCATAGGGATCACAGCTAGATTTTGAGAGTTAAGAGGGGAAATTATAATCGTTTCCATGAGTTTACCAAGAAAAGTATTGATATAAGACCATTAGACGCGAACTTGGTAGACCCTACTAATCACTGCCGAAGTGTCAGTAAAAAAGTTTATATGCGTCATTTTAATCCAATGAGGATGTTTTTGTTATTGTCTTCAATCCTAGTTAGAGGATTCTCGAGCATGGACAAAAATCCTTGTAGACAAGGGGTTTTATATATCTAATCAAATTGTATTTGTTAAATGAAACATCAGGCTACTCATATCAAGAAATAGAAAAACAAACGGATTGACAAGCGTTACCCAAGTGTCCAAGTCAAATGACAAGAAGCAATCTCAATAAAATTCCATAAATATGATTCTTAAGAAACAATTTAAGAGTAGAAAGACTAGCTAACATGCCCTTCCTCCAGTACATATAATTTCAAGTCCATTTTATGATGCTTTCATAACTAGTATTTTCCAAAATCTCACATACTATTCAATCTAAAAGCTCATAAGATGCTGCTTTTTAAATTATCGATTGATATGCTCTTGTGCAAGCTACATTGTTTGTTGAAGCATTGAAGCTTATGCATAAGTTATTTCCATTGTATTATTTGACTTATTTCCCATACGATTTATCAACATTAGTTATCCTTTTCAAGAAATGAACTATACTATAATTATTAACCATCTAAGATGAAATACATAGAGTGATACGCACAAGAATCCCAATTCACAAGGGAAAAGGTGACCATATTAAAACCCCTACTGATATGCAAAAAATTCCTACCTTCGTATCCAATCCAATAGCGGATACCCTAACTTACAATTAAAAATCCAAAGATGCCAATGCAAGACTGCTTGCAATGCACCATTGTAGCTCCATCTTCTCTCTCTCTCTCTCTCCCCCTCTTTTGGTAAGAAACAGCAAAGTATGGATTCTATATTCATATAATTGTGTTTATACGCATAATGATGCACCAGTAGTGCCTTTACACTCTAAAAACACTACAAAATATTTCTATATGTGTGCTTATACAAAAAAAGATACAACACTCTCGTCTCCCTTCCATACAATTTATCCAATTGAGTAACCAATAGACATTAGATAACCAATGCTTCAGTTTGACGCCACAACCCATAAACAAGCAAAAAGTTTCACCTCATCCCACAACTGGGCTCTGTGGCAGCTTCATCCACAAAACCCTTTCATCGCTTTCTTTCCAAATGGATCATAATTCTGCCAAGCAAACCACATACTAATGCTCCTTCCACTTTGTTGGGACTAACTCAACAAAAGGAACGACATCATGCACTTCTTGATCACTTATATCACTTGGCCAGTTGGCATAAAAAGGGGAAAAAAATATTCCACTTCCACCACACCTCTAATGAAAGCAGTAAAGTTCCAAGTATATGTTTGGCTCGCTTAATACCATGACAACATAAATAGCACCAATGTGGGAAAAGACACAAAACAGAAGCCTTCATTGTAGCATATCTCTTGTGTTCACCTTCCCGTGACCCACAACCCACCAAAAGAATTTGACTTTTGATGGTACTTGTGCTTTCACAATAATGTGAATGAAGGCATAGGTTAGTGGTCATGGGAAAGTAAAATAGAGGCTAGGACGGTCTTTGTAGTGAGAAGTCCAAATGGGTCACAAGGCTAGGATATCCTATCACACTCCCACCATCAAGGGTCAATCATTTGGGTAATTAAAATGTCTATAGATAGGTTATATTTAACGCATATAAGGGCTCAAATCCACACCATACATCTTCCCAAAGGCAAATGGAGCCACCTTGATCCACCCTAAGTCTAATCAAGGGTGAACATGCAAGGTAAACAAAGGAAATAACTTTCCAAGGGATGCAACAATAGCAGAGACTACAGTTCCCACGTCCCTATTGTTATAGCACAAGCCAGTTTATAACACATCATGGGTTGCCATAAATGTTGCCTCACACATGGAGAGCTCTAACCCCCCCCCCCCCCCCCCCCCCCCCCCCCCCCCCCCCCACAAAAAAAAAAACAAACAAAAAAAAAGTGGAAAGTGCATCAAGAACTACTTTAATCAAAGTAAGTCAATCACCCATGGATCAAGAAACTCTTTTCCAACTGTCAAGTCACCTCACCACTTTCGTGAACATTGGTTCCCAAAGAGCACAAGATGTGGGATTACCTCCAAGGGCCATTCCCAAAATTCCAATGAAAACATTGCACCAACATAATTCTATTGTCAACATTTTCCTGCCCTCTAAAAATAGTATAGTCTCATTCACAAACTACAAATGAGAAATTACCACACAATCCTTTCCACCCACAAAACTCTTAACAAGGTTTTCCTCCCTAGACCGACCCAACATTTGTGCAAGCACATCAACTACCATTGATGAACAAGAATGGAGAGAGAGGATCTCTCTATCTCAATCCCCATTCCCAATAATTTTCCCTCTTAGTTAGTCATTTATGGATACAAAGTAGTTAACCAAACTAAGAGTCTAGATCCATTGCCTCCAACTTGTCCAAAAAACCCTAAACTCCACATGATGATCACATCATGGTCAATCTAGATTTTCATCTAGCAGATTGGTCAACATGGGCAATCTTATAGATTACCCCCAAGGGGACATTTCCAAATATTTAACAAGCCAACTCCTGTTTGAACAACCTGCCGATAAGGCCACTCTATCCAGCCAATCCTCCTAAAGTGAAACCCCTACTAACTAGCTTTTTGCCATAGTAATTACCATCCCAAAATTCCAATGAAAACATTGGACCACCATGGTTGTGAATATTATTCTCCTTTGCCTCTAAAAACAGTAGTCACATTGACAAACTACAAATGAGAAATTACCACCTTCTCCTTTCCATCCACAAAACCCTTAAATAACATTTTCCTTCCCAGCCCGCTCCAACATTTGCCAAAGCACATCAAATTCCATTGATTAACAAGATCTAGAGAGAGAACCTCCCTATCTCAATCCCCATTCCCCATTATTTTTCCTCTCAGTCATTTATGGATACAATGTAGCTAACCAGACTAAGACAAGCCCAGAGACTGGATCCAATGCCTTCATCTTGTCCCATGCCCCTTCTTTTCTTACACAAAATCAAGTTCACTCATCTTCATCTAAACAGGCAAAAGATTTCTTTCTTATCTAGTAGATGCATTGATCATCATGGACAACCTATATTCTTATTATTCTACTAAATATGATGTAAATATTTGTGACCAATTTTCAAGGTGATTCCATAACAGGCACCCATAGAAATCCACCTTCAATAAATCACAAGAAGGCTTGATAATATTGCTCCATACTTTAACTTGCTCTAGATGCCTCCCTCATTGCTTATGAAGAAAGATGACACTAGGACCTAGAATCGTTCCGTTACAATCAGATAACCACACTTTGAATTATTCTGAGTGCAATTTTCAGAATGAAGAAGAAAACCCTTGTAACAGAATTGGTCTTGGCATCTCAACCCCCAGTCCCAAAATAACCACACTTATGTACTACCAAAAAGCACACAGAGAGAATAAAAAGTACATTTCAATATAACCGTATATATCAAACGAAGAATGCCACCTGTGAGGACACAAATACCTCCAAACAGAAGATTTGCACCCAAAACACTCTAAAAAAGAACCACAACACATTATAACCTAATTAATTACAACGCCAGAAAGGCACATAAAATAAACAAGAAATGCACTCCATCTTAAAACGAAACAAAGAACTATAACTAAGCACTTAATTGAATAATTCAAAGTGGATTCCACGAAACCCAGGCAAAACCCCCTCTGCTATCAAACTTACTGAACAAGAACTAGAAAAGAAACCGTAAACATCCTCACTTACCTTCAATAAAATACGCAGAAGAAGGCCAACCACGCACCGTCGTAAGCGACAGAGATTCCTCCTCTGTCATGGGATTCGCCAACTTTCCGACCAATTCGGCGATCCCGTACGGTCGTCTCCTTGGCGGAACCCAATAAGACGATCCAGGAACAAACGGCAACCAATCCGGCGCAGATCTCCTCACAATGATACCGTGAATTGCGTCTTCGAGCCGTCTCATTCCTAACACCTCAACCTCGCTGTCCGGATCTAGATCGACCTCGATTAGCTGCGCCTTCTCGGATTGGCTCGATCGGTTTCTGTGGTTAACAAGTCGCGATAGAGACAACGGAGGAACTTTCCCAGAGACGATCGTCGAAGGCGGTGATGGCGATGACGATGAAATTCGAATTAGGGTTTGTGAGAAGAAGGTTCTGGCCATTACAGGAGATGTATCCAGAAATTTGCAGAGCAGAGAGAGAGAGAGAGAGAGAGAGAGAGAGAGAGAGAATTGCGAAGCTAGCAGTGGATATATCGCCAAGCATTAGGTATTTATAGGTGAGGATCTTCGTTTCTGATACGGACGTCCGACTGTGGAAACGCTACGTGGCTTATTTAATGAATGACCCATTTGAGACTTTGTGTTGTTCTTTGGACATTTGGTTGTAGCCGTTGGATATAAAATTCTATAGTTGTGGGGCCGGACCAGTATGCTACGTGGCGTTGATTGGATGAGTAGCGTATCGCGGTTGCTGTTTCCCAAGCGTACCATGCTTTCATGGTTTTGCAAGTTTACCGTGAATCACTACGATCTGAATAAGATCATAAGAGATTGTATTCATTTTTTTAAGTGTGGCTCCCTTTTTGAAAAGTTTATCTTATTGTTACAAATTACAAAAATGTGGTGTAACTTTCTAATTACTGACATGTTAAATTTTGATATTTGTTCAAATAAATTTTATGATCTGAGCATCAAAATAATCAATTATCCTTCAGCTTTTAACAGCTTCTTTTGTTTTGATTATATCAAAATTATTTATTTTAGTCGTAATAAAAATATTTTAATTTTTAAAATAAAGTTAAATTTATTAATTTATTACATAATTACTTATTTTAAGTTATAACAAACAGTATTGTAATTTTCATAATCACTTTTTATAAATTATAACGACATGATTCAAAATATTTTTTTTTATAATCACTTTATCAATAATCATTTTTTATAATCAATTTTCTTAAAGCATAATCTTAAACAAACAAGGCTCGTATGCCAAATCAATTACTATGTGATTTAAGATATAATTTTTGAATCATAAAACTACTTTTCTTTAAAGTTTAGTTTTTAATTTGCAATGAGTAAATCGTTGTTTTGATTTCAATCACATGTTCTTTTAACTAATCAATGATGATAAAGCATGTTACCGTAGTAATGCAAGCAGTTATTGTGGTAACTAGAGATTGATATGATAATAATGGACGAAATCAAGTTGATTATTATGGTAACAGCCATGATTATTGCGGTAATCGAATTAATTAGTAGCAAACCGTGAACTCAACCCGCTGTCTTCTCTTAGGTAAGTAGAGACATGGGCGACAAGAGAGCTTAAGCAAAAGGTGGCAATTGCAAGAGGAACAAGAATGAGAAGCAGTAATATGATTGGCAAGGAGAGAATGAAAATGAGTTGTTTATAAAAACCACACTTTCTCCATCACACTATCTTCTTCTTCCTCCATTTGAGAAATCTTGTGACCCACCTTCATCTTCACCACAAAATTGCTGCATTGTAGAGGTCCAAACGACAAGACAAATTTTGGTGGCAAATCAAAGGGATTCTTGCGAAAAACCGCAGTTGAAGATTGAAACCTGAAAGTGATTTTGATGTCTTGATGAATTGCGATGAATAATATACCTATTGCTATGCCACCAAGGAGATGGCATGGTGATCGACTTCGGGTCTGCAATCCCAAATTGTTGTGGGTTCAAGTCACCAAGGGACCATCCTTTAAGTCTCTTGGGTCTTGGTCTTGCGGTGGGTGGGGATACCCCATGGTGGATTAGTCAGGCACAAGCTCGGATACCACCATGTTATAAATATATATATATACCTATTGCTATGGCGAGTAGGGATACCCCATGGTGGATTACGGTATTGATGACATTGATGACTATCATGGTGAAAAATAAAATACTATATGTTGATTTAAATGGTTGAAGTTGATAAAAACTTTGATTAATTGTGGTTGTGCAATGAACAAACTCATGAATTGTGTTCTAATTTGAATGAATTTCGCAATGTGAATGCTAAAATGTTAGACCGACTTAGATAAGGTTATAGAATATAAAAGGAGACCCTCGTTAGTCTAGATCAATGTCATCAATACCGTAATACCATGCATTGCTAGAGATAAGCCATAGTCTTGCTACTAAAAATAGTGTGCTAATAACATAATTGAAAAGAGGTGCCAAACTTAGTCTGAAAATTATGAGAAAATTCCAGAGACTAGGGTTAGGCATGGCTAATCAATCTAAAAATGTTGGTTTCAATTGGCTAAGTATTTTATTCATACCAAATTAAAAAAAAAAATCAATTGAAGAAATGTAAAGGGACGAGCAATCATCTTTTAACTTGACTGAGACATAAACGAAACAATACTGAGTTTTTTTAAGAAATTAAAAATATTTGAGAGCGTGAGAAATCACCCTACAAAATTTCAGCTTAATCGGAGTTAAGGTGTATTCATAAAACCAACTTAACAAAGTGATCAAAAACAGATTCATGTTATAACTACTAACACTTAAACTCTTATTTCAAACTAAATTTGGTGTCCTAAGACTAATAGATCTTAATTAAGATTCAATGAACCACTAAACTAGGGTTAATATACATTGATCAGCCAAACACCGTTTGACTAAAGGGCTTACCAAAGATTGACCCAAAATGAAATTGTAGAGCTTCAGTGCGAGCCAAAGTGTGAAAAAAAATGGCAAATTAACAAAGTCGGTGTTAAATAGTAGACCAAGGGCTTGAGAACCTAAGTCCAAAGGAGAGAATCTGCAATAATTGTACAAAGTAATTTAACTTATCAGCTCATGCATATGTTTTCATTAATTGTATGTTGTACATATTTTGTGCACATGCATGAATTTTTTAAATGTGGCATAAATTACATATTTTAATAGGTTTTATCGCTCTGAGTTTTCAAGATTTCGCTTGGACTCAAGAGTGACAGACTCTAAATTTTTGAGTTTATGCTTGGATCTATGGGCTGTTTTGATATGTTTATTTGTTGTGTTGCTGTGGTAGTGCTATTGCAAATAATGGACAATAGACATGGTTTTTTATTGAGTTCTTTAGATGTTACCATTTGGCTCGAGAGGGATTTGAGATGCGGACATTTAAACTCACATTTGACTCACACGTCCTTTCATGCTTTAATAAAATATGAGCTTACTCTGTCTATTGTTATAATCGCATGTTGTTTATCTGTTCATGTATTTATGTTAGTTTTCAAAACATCTACCGTTGGTAATAGATTTAAGTTACCATTTACTGAGCCCCATGGTTTTTGGATTTGCTACTGTTCTACTTTTTTAAGTCCTTCACTGATAATTTCTTGACTACCATGAGTAGGTTGGTTGGTAATTTGTATATTTGTAATAAGACAGGAGCTCATTTGAATATAATCTCAAACCTTGTGATGTGATTCATAGTTGCACTCTAATGATTAATAAGACTTTGGTTGTGAGGCTTAACAATAGTCAAGTAAGCGACCGATTGGTTAGCTCGTTAGACTATAATGTCGATGAGGTCACCAAAGAGGTCTCGACATTATTATTGACGTAAATTTAACTTTTATTAGAAGTTTCTTCTATTTTCTTTAGAGCACTGAGTTAAATAATGCACATCTTAATCATAATAAGAAGATATTATTTGGAAAAAAGAAAATGTAAAACTCATAGTTTTGCTAGGCAATAACATATTGATTTTACCAATACATGATTAAAGACAATCCAATGTTGTATAAAACTGATAAACGATTCCAATGTATATTTGGAATATCTATAGCTAGCTGGGAAGCTTTCTACACTTCAGATTACACACAAGAGCATTGCTGCTGCCAGATTAAACTATTAAAGTGTTATTCTATACATGAAGATTATAGTAGCAGACATGGAACTGAACATACAATAACCATCAAAGAGGGAATAGATCTAACAGCCCTGATTTCAAACTTATCGATTGTGCCTTACAATAGAAAACAGTAACAGAAGAAATCAAATTGAAGATTTCCAAGGGAATAAAGAATGAGCTCTTTGGACTTTATAAGAATAAAAGAATTAAATTGAATGCAATTTTTTTAATATATTTATCTATATTTAAAGAAAAAAAGAGATTAATGACTCTCAAATCAAACCATGATTCCCCTGAGACGGCGGTAATGGCAGCCCACTTTGAGGGAAGCTCGTGAATGGATCGCTAAATGGGTTGTTAGATCCCATTGCCATCTGTTGCTGCTGATGATACTGTGGTAGATACTGCTGTTGAGAGTATTGTTGTTGATACTGATAAGGTGTCATCATCATCATATTATTTTGCTGCTGTTGCTGTTGCAGCATCATTTGATGGTGCTGTTGCTGTGCCATTGCCATTTGCACATTGGTGGGAGGAGCTATATTGTTTGACACAGCAAATGGATCATGTTGATCAAAGGGGTTTGGTGCTGCCGTTCCAATGGCATATCCCATGTTTCGTTGCTGTAGCTGCTGCCGGGCTGTTGCATCTTCATACAAACTATCCAGCAAGAGCCGATCAAACCCACCTGCCTGTGATAGAAGACAGAAAGCAACATGAAGATTCTCAAGGCTTCTTACAATAATATAACAAATGAGAATTTTGGATCATTGTAGGCACTGACCAGTTTGCTTTCATTCAAGTGGCTGCTATTGCTGCTAGGATGAGTCACCAATGCAAGTTCCCATCCCGAGCCATTGCCGAGATCTGCAATGCCATTCAATGAAGATACTGGATTACCACCTGCGAGACATTGCAAACGCTAGAGTCACTTAGTAACATTCATTATTACTACTAATATGTGAAGAACTGAATCCAAAAGCTTGCTTCTTTTCAGCAACAAGAACAGTAAAAAGTGGAAACAAAACTGAAGGAAATCTAAAATTCTTCTTCCTCTACACATACATGCAGGAATACACAAAGACGAAGATAGCGATTTACCAGGAGGAACAATGGCAAGAGCCAGTGCATTGGTATCTTCCAGTTCAGAAGCTAAAGGATTTATCTCATTCAAGCCCTGCAGAAGTGTAGAATATACTTACATTCCGTGTAAGATTTTACAATCAGTAACAAGTTCATGGCTGCAAGATGAGAAGGAGAGAGGATTAAAAGTTACTAGCAAATCTCCGGTATTGGGAGTAGATTCAGGTTGGGCTTCAGCCTCGGTGACAGGTTCAGGTTCTTCTTGTGTGTCTACAACCTTATCATCTGGCTCCTCAGTTGGCTTTTCAGTTTCAGGAGTGGGTTTGTCTTCATTCTGTACAACCTCTTCTTTCTCATGGTACTCCTGGTTTAAGAAATAATCAAGTCAAGTTACACATGCCCATCTACCACTAATGCCTTCCAAGTAAGTCGTGAGGTAGCAAATGAACAAGAAATATAGCATAAACCATGGTATAAGAAATTAGTACTTTGCCTGCTGCTCTAGCACATGAAATTCACATAATTAAAAATAAATTAACTGGTCATCTTGAAACTTTGATATTATAATGAACAGAAGATTACTATGATAGTTTCTAAAATACCACCATGTTTAACAAGAGAAAATAAAAACATTGAAATGAATAAATATACCAACCAGTCTCTTGCTTGAGACAGAACCTGCACGAGGTGCTTCTCTTATATATTCTTCCATCGTTGAAAGGCATGAAGGAGGTGGCTGTAGATAAGGGAGACTCAAAAAGGAGATATAACAAACTAAACAAGATTTTCTATCTGCATAAGCAAATGTGTGCATTTTTAATAAGATGAAAAAAAAAACCTGTCTCAAAGTTGGAAACTGAAAGTTCCTAGCAAGCTCCAAACCTTTGCAGTATTCATAGAAATTAGCAAGATTTTCAGCCTGTCATCACAACAAAACAAGACATCCAGAGTGGAACTTCTCATTTGATTCCAGTAAAATTTCTGAAACAAAAATCAACTAATGAATTTATAACCTGTTGGCCAGCTCTTTTGTAAATATTGAATGCTTTAACTGCATCATGTCTTGCCATCTCAAAGTACTGCAACAAGATGTCGAGTCACCAAATAATCGAGGACCAACACAGCTTAAAGAATTTTAGATGTGCAGGAAATGTATCATTTGATGATTTACAAGCTTAATTACCATGTCCATGAGATTAATTATTCCATCATTGATAGCACAGTAAATTTTAAAGCTCTCTTTCAACACCTGCAAGAGCAATGTTGACAATTTTAACAGGTATTCTGCTCATGACCACAAAATGAAAAGTAAGTTCTAATGTTAAGTTTAATGTAATTCAAGCTATGCATATAGAAAGAGTATGTACCAGAGCCAAGGCATACTGGATCAGATAGTTGTAGAAAGCACCGCCTTCTGGCTGCAAAATTTGTAGAAAATAAGAATTCTCGCTCTTGGTAATTAGTCTTGAAGCCAATTTTGGCCTATCTCAGATATCTAAGATATTGTCCTTCCTATGGTTCCCCAAGTTTGGCAGACCTTAATTCTGGTCATTAGGCCTATATGCGCCCATGTGAGCATGACGTAAAGGCAAGTCCAGAGGGCGTTATGTTTTTTTCCCCTTAAGAAAAGGTCTCTTGCTAGTGTGAGAAGGAGAGCCTTCTTACACATCTTAGCTAAGAAGTGTCCATGGTCTATGTGGGACTAATCTTTGGAGTTGAACTATCAAAAATTAGCTTATTATTTAGAGAATATTTTCCCATCTTTGCTATGTCTAAATTGGTGTTTGACATCTAACTTTGAAAAAAAAATTATATATATATGTATGTATGTATGTATGTATGTAAAGATAGATAGATAGATTCTGCATTGATAACCACCTGGCAAGATATAAGACGGAAGAGTAGCTGCTGTAAAGCTGGTAACTGCTCCAACAAGTCATCCCTGCCCAAGACTCTTGTTCTACTATGCCCCTACAAACATGAAGAGATAACATATAAAGCAAGAAACAATGAAGCGTAGTTTCAGGAAATTGTATAATTCCAAAGCAGTTTGTTGAATTAGCAACACTCGAGAAATCGTATAATTCCAAATCAATTTGTTGAATTAGCAACGCAAACCTTGGCCTGCCGATGCATATGTTTAGTCCATCTTTCTGCTTCTATATCATATTTCAAAATCCTAAAGCATTCGAGTCTTTCCTCTAGAAATAGCGCATATGTCCGAACCCAAGCAGAGCAATCCCAAGCTGCTTAAAGAGAAATGGAAATGATTTGGAGAACATAAAACTAAGAAACTTAAATTATGAAGGCTTAGTAGAATAATGGATGAAGGGATTACCGAGAGGACTTGAGTCATCCTTGAAATTGGATATTTGGAGAATGTGTCCTCTTTGCGAGTAGTTGAGCAACTCCTCTCTAAACGTAGGATCCCCCTCTCTTAAAGTCCGGTGAATAACTATTAATGTCTTTAATGCAACCTGAGAAATGTTATCAAAATACACGTAAGGCCGTTGATGGGCATTTTGAAATTGCGCTCCCAAGTTCCAATTTAATACTGAAACATCAAATTATGCATGGAAAATACATTATATGGGTGGAAGTGGAATCTTTTTGAATATGAACAAATACATTACAATTAGATGAGCGTCCATATGGATCTATGCAAGTAAATACTTGTTTGCATTTGATTCAAGAGGCGAATGTGGAATTTGTTCAAATATGTTATTAGCAATCATATAATATAATGCAAAGAAGAAAAACACATCAAGTGGGAGAAAAGATATTACAATCCAGTTGCGGGTCTTTGACAATCTCCTTGCAAGTGCATGAATACAATAAGCAACATCAGCTCGTGGACGAACTACAGAAGTCGCAGAAAAAATTTCTGCCATGACAAATCCCAAAATGAAGGGAGAAAAAAAATACAATCAGCGAAAGTAGAATCATGAAATTATGAATTGAATAGCATTCAAACAAAATTTAAGACATTAAGAAAAAAGATCAACAGAACATAAAAATAACACAAAAACTAGATTCTTCAAAGACCATTGGGGCCACATTCATGTTTCTACACAGATCATCCACCACACAAGATTGAAATCAGTGAAAACTCAACAAACCGAATTTAAATTTAAC
Organism: Tinospora cordifolia; assembly: GCA_030144865.1. Lineage (NCBI taxonomy): Eukaryota > Viridiplantae > Streptophyta > Magnoliopsida > Ranunculales > Menispermaceae > Tinospora > Tinospora cordifolia. Next base: position 1,161 of record JAJIYU010010285.1, on the reverse strand, counting down.
ACAAAAATATAAAGAAATTACAACTCACTTCTCACATGTCTTTCCTTGGGAGGACACTCATTGTGATTCGTTGCCTTCACCACTGCGATATCCAAATCCTTCAATCAAAATCAACCAAAATCTCAAACACCCATCGAAGTAATTACAACATTAAATGCATTAAAGACAACAACAGCCATCATAAACACGCACATTGATGCATCAAACTACACATACATATATATAGTCATATACATATGAAAATAAAATAGAAATTAATGAAAAAAAATAAAAAAAGAAAGAAAGAAAGAAAGAAAGTGCCTGCCTTGAATTCACTATTGACTTTTGCAAGTCCAACCATGGTTGTATCCTTAAGCGCTCCATATGCTTTTCTGAAGCTCTGAAGCGTTCCCATTGCTCCAAACAAGCAAGCCCGTCAATATTTAACAATATAACAACAAATATATCTATGCCTATATGAATATGAATAAGATTGGGTGAGGAAGAAAAGAGAAAGAAGATCGTTTTTAATAATTACTATTGAAAACCCTGTATTTTTTCTTCATGGATTTGAACAAAATCTCTCTCTCTCTCTCTCTCTCTCTCTCTCTCTCTAAGTTTCTCCTGAATGTGCGGAAGGAGAAAGGCCTTGTAGGAGAGCTTGGGTCGTATGAGACGTTCAGGTTAGTTAGCTGATCATTCGGAGAATATGAAAACTCTGTTATTTTCATTTCCCGACCGAAATTACTAGGAAGTCCTCGCTGTTGGAGCGCTCCTACGCAGGCACGAAGTGGACAGTTTGGTCTTTTAAGACGCCTTCGAGGTCTACTGATAGGGGCCGTCCGATAAATGGCAGATTTTTTTCTTTTTTATTTTCTTTTATTTTTAGAAAGAAGGTAAATAATTGCTCTTGGTATGGTAGTGAATGATATTTTTCTTATAATAAATATGAAAACAAGTTTTTTTTTTTTTTTTTAAATTATGGAGCAAGAAAGGATCAGTCTTTTTTTTATGATTAAATTTCATTAAAATTTGGGCTTATTGCATAAAATAGGATGGCAAAGTGAATTAAAAGAGGTATAAATTACAATAGTATAATTTTATCTATAGAATTTCTATTCTCAAAATTGAAATTTGAGAATAATAATTCAAAGGTAAATACCCAATTTTTATTTAATCTAT
>JAJIYU010010284.1:0-16240 GCA_030144865.1 Tinospora cordifolia | reverse complement strand
ATGTTATTTCAGTTCTGAAATTTGAGTCCCAGTCCCATAGGAGATCTCACTATCCCAGCCCCAGTCCCCTCTTGTTAAATTCTTGTATTGCTTGACAAAATGTAATTCCTCTAATTATTCTAGATATTAATTGTAACTTAGAAAATTCTATCTGTCTAATAATTAAATATTTCTCCTTCCAAAATAAAATATATATCGAATCGAACTATAGAAAGAGTCTCATGGTACGTGTCCAAATTTCATGTGCTATTGGACAGACAATAAAAAATAATAATGATAATAATAATAATTTTTTAAAAAAAGTTGTAACCTATTGATTAATTTTTTTAGTTCTAGCCCCAAAAACAAGTTAGTGTAATTTAATCATCCAAGGAATCCAACATTGGTCAACTCTACCGTCTTTGACTTAGCAACGTTGACCGCAGTTTGCATCCTGAAGTCCACATCAAGAACTTTGCATATTCAATTTAAGTTTGTTCAAGTGTTTAGCTTAAGGCTTAGAACTTAATGGTCGTGTGCCCCACTTCGCATTGGTCCCTTTGACCTACGTAGCATTTACGCCCTACACACAGGAGTTATGATGCCCTCGCTAACCCGGCATTATTCCTTTAACACCACGCAGCATGGCTCCGTCCTTGCACGAGTTATGATAGAGTGTCACTAGACATCACGCTTACATGCTTATATTATTAGTATAAATAAAACTTTTTCTTTTTCTGAAAATGCATATATTTAGGATTTTGTAAAAAGGCAAATTTTAATGTTGACGAGTAAAAACTTAAAATATTTATATATAGTAGGTTTGAGAAAATGAAAATTTAACGTTATGAACTAATGACTCTTTTCTTGTCTTATTCTATTTTTTTTCCAATGTTATGACAGGAAGAGTAAGTAAAACAGTATAAAAGCATAATTTGATGTTTATTTCATCTAATAATAATTTTTTTTAGTAAAAATGTGGTAGTAAGTACCTTCTAAAACATTATTTTAGAATGATAATTAAAGAATAACAAGACTTAGATGTTTTATTTTTAACTCTTCATTTATTTTTAAGGTATTTAAACTTAATATTAATAAACAATAACTAGAGGTGGTAATTTATAACATAACATAATTACCTGTACAAATACGACATGAAATTAATCAGTTTGAATCAAAACGGGTCAAACACGATTGGACACGATTAAATGTGAATCATAAACAAATTAATCTAATAAATTCAAAAATTACATGTTTAATACAATTATGGATGGTTAAGAGACAAATCATAAATAACTTAATTTAAAATTAATGTATTCATTCATTTATTGATAATATAAATTTTATTTTTAATATATTTTTAAAAAGTTTTAATTTATTTTTAATATATTTTATATTTTATTAATATTTTTGTTATAAAAAATTATTTTAAAATTTGATTATAAAAATTTAAATAAATCATATATAAGTACACAATTTTAAACACGATTACGACACAACCTATTTACAATACTACCCGTTTATAACATGACTCGTTTACGATACGATTCATTTAAAACACGAATTGTCACCCGTAATGATAACATCTTGACATTACTCTATATAACATGAACACTTAAGCACAATATTCTCTTTTAAAGGCTCTTTTATTTTTTTGTTTTAAATTTTAATTTTATTAATAGGCATGCCAGATGTGTAATTTATCAAGTTTTAACTTATGAGCCCTTTTTTGTTTTGTTAGATTTGGTGTTATAACTTTCTATCTTTGTTTTAACATTTATCAACTCTTTTGTATTTGGCAAAAATAATGCAAATTTAACCAATTTTATGTGATAGGTAACTTTTAACATGTACAAGCAGAAAAGTGAAATAATGATAGCCAACCGCCGGAGCACCTGATCAATATTAGCCTTTATTACAAATTAGCGCTCTCACCTAATACGCGAGGACAGCGAAGTCATTTTGGGAAAAGAAGAACCGAACTTAGTAATTTCGTAAACAAGAAGTGACGCTTATGATGTCTGTTGGGAACGTTCAAAGAAAAAAAAAAAAAAAAAAAAGAAAAAAAAAGAAAGAAATAAGAAATAATATGCCTTGCAGAGTTGGCAACGTTTTCTTTGATGCGGCAGTTAAGCTGCTTCCATCTAATCTCTTTCTTCTTCTTCTTCTTCTTCTTCTTCTTCTGCAACTTCGTAGTCTCGAAATTGCTGTCGTCGTCGTTGTTGTTGTTGTTTGGGTTCGAAGATTTGGAGCTAAGGACAGGGAGAGGCTAGCGGAAGATGCCTCTGGTTCGGTTTGAGGTTCGGAATGAGTACGGTTTGGGAGCTGCGGAGCTGTACAGAGGAGCGAAGAAAGATGATAGCAAAGCGGTCGTCGATGGAGTCGCAGTTGCCGGAATGGTCGGAATTTTGAGGCAGCTAGGCGATCTCGCTGAGTCAGTTTCTTTTCTTTTCCTTTTTTTTTTATGTCTCGTACGGTTGTTCTTGATTTCACTCGTTTAGATTAATGAAGTTTGTTTTGAATGTACGTGATGTGTTTTTTCTATTTGTTGTTGTTGGTGGTGGTGGTGGTGATGGTGTTTGATTGTTATGCGAGGTAATGCTGGATTTAGTTCAATTGGAGGTCGAATTTTAGGATTTTAATTGATTTAGTGAGGTGAATTGTAGTGTACAAAAGTTCATCATGGTTCCCGTTTCTGTTTAAAGACGGAGTTCTTTGGAGTTCTCGGTTTAATTGTCACATTTTGGAATTGAACGCCAAATTGGTGATAATTGAGGAAAAAGGATGTTGTCCAATGCAATCTGTGACAAGTTCTGAGTAAATCGAATTGAAGATGAATTCTCTTTTGTGGATCTCTTAGAGTTTTGTTGGCCTAAGTTGAGATGACTGACATGTTATCTTCTATCAATTTCAATGGAAAATAAGTAACAACTGCTGTTTCTTGGACGCTACCTCGGGATATTGCTCTGCGTTTGAAACTGTTCATGATAATTTGAAGCACATTGTTAGACCTTTATCTAACAGTTATAGCTTTGGTATCAGATCCTTGGCTTTGCAAGAAGTCTTAGGTTCAAATCTCATTATTGGCATTACATGTTCTCATGGAGGATGGAGCTGCACAACCCTTGTGTATGGCTTTTGTTATTAAAGCATTAGCTTTGCAAGAGGTCTTAGATTTTATATGTTCTCACGCAGTATGGAGCTGCATGTGAAGCAGACTGTTGATGATAGGTTGATTTACATTTTTAGGCGCTCATCTAACAACTATAGCTTTTTGGTTGAGTGGTTTCTAACATAAACCTCATGATTTATGAAGGATCTGCCTATTGTCATGAGCTTCTTTTTGTTTTCTGCTCTTAAATATGCAATGTGTCTCACATTTATCTCCTTGGGAAATTTTACACGAAAGATCTCTATGTGCTGTCAATATAGCAAGAAGTAAGAACAATAGAAATCATTCAAACAAAAGAATGTTCATCCTCGAATTCCTATTATAGGAGTCATAAAAAGTTTCAGAATTCTATGAAACTGAAGGGCCTTGAATTACAAAGCATTGCAACAATTTTCTTTTGTCATGTACTGCTCTTGTGCAACCTTTTTGCATTGATTAAGTATTGCCTACTGTGCATTAAAAAGGTCAATGACCATATTCCACGAATATTTACATATTTATCATCTGGACAATTGTCAGTGTCACTAGATTTTGATATATGATTTTCTTGGCTACTTAAGTGGTCCTCTAATGCATCTTCCTTCTTGTCTTTTGTAACATTGCCATTTTAAATGTATTAATATCTTCCTTAGTGTTGAACGGTCAATGATTTTCCCTATTACGGTTTGCTAGTATCAGATAATCCACATCATTTTTCCCCCTGAAAATGAATATATTAAAATTGCCTTAGCATATTTATTATACCAGCTGAACTTTCTGCACTCTTTAAGTGCAATCCAAGTACTGTTGGATTCTTTCTTCTTCTTCTTTTTTAATTTCAATTTTAATTTTAATTTAATTTAATTTAATTTTATTTTTTTGGTAAGACCTTAACTTATGTGACTATCCATTTATAACTGCAACGTCAAGACATGAACCCTTTCCAAGTAACTAAGTACATGAAGAATTATATTTCTTGGAACTTGGTTTTCACCTGAGACAATGTTGTTGATAGAAAAATAGTGATTTTTTGGTTTGTAGGAGTTTCTGATGGTTTCTCTTCTCGATCCTTTAGGTTTCTCTGCTCTCCTTACTCTTCACAGATTGTTTTTCTATCTGCAAGAAAATGGCGTCTGGTCTGGTTGAGCAGTCCAATCAATCTAGTCTGCGACTTAATATAGATTGCAAATAAATGACTAAAAAAGTTCAACTAAAATTTTATATAGCATGTCATAAGCTTTTTATTGCTATTTAACATGCAGTTTATAGTGATGTTTGAACTTGAAAACAATGTACATCTAAATTCCCTAGGAAATTGGAGTTACATTTTTCTCACTGGCTATTCTTCATCTAGATTTTTCAGATTCCATTGTTGTTTGTTTAAATGATAATGCTTTAAATTAGTTTGGGATTTTCATTTTTGAATCTTTTGGCATGTCAATTATTACCAAACACTATTTCCAAGAAAAGATTTTGGTTACATTATAGGCTTGCGGCAGAGGTTTTTCAGGGTTTACAGGAGCAAGTGATGGCGACAGCAGTTAGAAGCCATAACATGATAACACGTGTACAGCGAATGGAGGAAGCACTTCCTCCACTAGAAAAGGCTGTGTTAGCCCAAAAATGCCATGTCCATTTTGCTTACAAAGCTGGTATGCGTTTCTTTCACCTTTGAGGCTGCAATACCGTTTCAGTTTCTTTAGAAGTGTAAATGTAGATCTTCTGCAATAAATTATTTATTTCTTTTTTGAAGACAGAACCACTAAATTTACACATTGAGGCTTTTCATGAATTATATAGCTATTAATCATTTGTAAATAATATGCATATGGTTCTGTTTGAAGAGTTACATTTTTCTTTTGTTTTCGTTATTTATTTATTTTAACAAACAAACACCAGGGTTCAAATCTTCATGAGAATGATAAAGAACTATACAACATCCATTGGGTGAAGTTTGCTTCCAAACTTGAGAACTTGAAGTTTTCAAGGCAACTATGAAGCATAAACGTATTTATATAGAGATTATGGACTAGATAGAACAGGTTAATATTAAGACATGGCTCTAATTGTGCTTTGTGAAGTGCTTGTTGGACTCACTAACTAAAAATAATCCTATAGAGACAAGAAGAAATGGACTGGGGTTACAAAGATGTGCACCTTACAAAGTGCACACCCCAAATAATCTTTACTTCGAATCGAACGCAGACAAACTCAAACACAAGAATACACAGATTTAACGTGGTTTGACGTATTATCTACATCCATGGCAAATGAGAAATAATCCACTATGAAAGAATACAAATAGGTTACAACCTATAATCAAATCTACCAAAATCCCCTCACACAAAAGTGCTCTCACACAAAACCCAAATTCTTACTTTTACTTCTCACAAACCCCAATAAGGGTTTATATAAGAAAAAAGTCCTTAATTAGTTTCCACGTTCTAATTAGTGTTCAAATACAAAACTGACTTAATTGTCAACCTCAACTAGGAAACTAATAATAAGAAAATTGTTTCTAATTAGAATTTCACATTGAGTGGTTTAGAGTCACCCAATATCTAACAATCTCCTCCTTGGTAAGAACTACTTCAATTATATCACCATATTCTCATCTCCATGTATGTCCGAAGGCACTTATCTCCAAATAATATCCTTATAAGTGATATGTCTATCGCTTATACCATTTGTAATAGTTGGGTCCACATCTGCTATCGTTTTTGCAGAATTGACAGATCCTCAATTTCTTTGTCCCTTAACCATAATTGATTTTGATTGTCGTTGAAACTTGTCCACAAGATCTTATCAACCATGCCGGTCCCCCTAAAATTGTTTTTCTCTGCAAAAAGAAGAAAACAAATTATTCTTTCTAATTCTCTTCATCACCACCAATGCATCTTGCACTATTTTCAAAACACCCGCTTCAATGGTGACCTTAAAGCCATTTGCTTCAACTGCATCAACAGAGATAATACCTTTCTTCAAATTTGGCACATATCGAACTTTTGCCAAATGTCTAATTGTCCCATCATGCAACTTCAACTTGATTGTACCCATTCCTTGAATTTTGGCGACATTTTCATTACCCTTAAAAATTAAACTGTCATTGCCCTCTTCAAATTTAGAGAACCAATCTTTATTTAGACACATATAATAAGTATAACTTGAATCCAAAATCCACTCATCAGATCAACATACTAATGATGAACAAGTCAAAACATAATCAAAATTTGTATCATCCTCAACGTGTGCTACATTCATACTGGTATTACTCTTCTTCTTAATCTTTGGACAGTCCTCTAAAATCATATGTATCGTGTTATGTCCTTTCTCTTCTATCTTCTTTGAATAAACATATATTATACATAATATAGACCTATAACATTGAATGAAACTTGTGTTTTGGTTTTATGACCAATAAAATCTTACAAAGATGTTACAGTTGCTACTTGTTCTTTTTTGCTTGTATATTTATTTCTTCAATTGAGTTTTAAATATCGCAAGAAGTAAATATTAGTAACAAATATGAAACATAAATATTAGTAACATTATAAATTTAGCTGCAGGGCAGATTCGTATAGCCAACTCATGTGGTGAAGAAGAGGATCAATTGAGTTGAGAAGACTGAAAACTTTTATAACTTCTTCACATACATGCATACATATATACATATATGCATGCATGCATGCATACATACATTCATATATATATATATATATATATGTATGTATGTATGTATGTTTATATCTTTTTGATTTCTTTACCAACAATCAATATATAATTTAGTTTTTTAAGAATTTTATGCCTCACTTTACTCAAGCATTTACCTCATGTTATGCTTTGCAACCTACACCTCAGGTGCTTGGGCCCGTCATTGCACCTTAGATTACCTCCTAGGATAGTGTAGTAGACTTCTGAGATTAGTTAACCTTTTAAGAATATGACTATAATAGAATTAAATGGAAGGATGCTATTTTTTTCAGTTGACCTCAATTTTGGATAAAAGTCGTTGATTTTCAAGTAAGCATGTGGGCGTATGACGAATAAAACATTCTGCCTGTCAATGATTGACCACATAAAACCTCAAAATAGCTTTTTAGTTCCTTCAGATCTGTTTGTTCCTGGTTTCCAAATTTTCTGAAGAATTACATTCATTGATGTATGGAGAGAGAGAGCCCACACAAAGAGTCTCTTTTCAAGAAGGGTTTTTTCTTTCTTTTTTGAGTTACTATGTATTAGTTCAAGAATTATTTGTCATTTAAATTCAGTGCAATTGACTTGCTTCCTATTCTTCATAGAAGTTTAGTTAAACTTAATTCCTAACTACCCTCCTATTAGCCACATCAACTTGGGGCTGGCATACCTGTAAAAAATCTGGTAGATGTCTGTGGAAAAATGGTTATGATACAATCTAATCAGATTAAGACGTTAAAAAAAGTTCAGAACCTATGTCAATCCTGCTAATTTAGGGTCTCTTGGGTGTCCTAAACTTTGGCCACGCACAATCACCCCTGTTCCAAATAACTTATGTAAGACTGCTGCGCATATGAAAATAATTGTCAAAAGCCTCCACTTGTATTCTATATGAACTGTGAAAGGTTTTCTTAAATCTGTTCAATCTTCAATTTAATTTGGCACAAATATTAGGTTTTTAGTGTAACTCTCCTTTCCCACCAAGATTTCATTTGCTTAACAATTCACTTACAATTTTTCTCCTCCTTTTTCACCATGAAAATTCATTTACTTAATGGAGAGCAGATGCTTTGCAGGTGTTGACTGGCATGCCAATATTCAGCCAGAACAGAATCTCATAGTTCACAGTGATGTACCACAGTTCATCATGGATTCCTATGAAGAATGCCGTGAGCCTCCGTGTTTAGAATTGCTGGACAAGTATGTCTTGCTAAATTTTGAATCTCCTTCAAACACATTTATGGATGTTATAAAACTCCTGTTCTGCTTCTCAGATTTGACACAAGTGGTCCTGGAGCATGTTTAAAGAGATATTCAGATCCATCAATATTTAGGATTGCACTTGCTAGCACTGACCCTGTTAATATCGAAAGAGTTCAAGGTGAAAGAAGGGCTCAAAAAGTTGAGGTATAGACCCACACACTCCACAAGAAGCCACATGATGCTTTGAGAAAAAGAGTTCTGTATCCATTTTGGATTCAAGTAAAACTTCTATAGATAAAAGATTATATTGACAAATTTTAAGAAAACAACCCTGTAGATGTCAACTAGCCTATCATCATTCTGAAGGATCCATGGAAAATTTTTTGTTTCACATTTCTGGAAGATTCTGACAATAGTTAAATGAGTTGTCATCTAATGTACTTTATGCAACATCATTGCTTCTTTTTTTTTTTTTCTCTTTTGACAAGAAATGAGAACATTATTGCTTATGTTTCAGTTTTCCAATGCAATAATGTTTCTTCGTGATTATTTGTGGGACAATGCCATGCTTATGTTTGTGGCGTAAGGGAATATTTTATATCAATGTTCAATTTTTTTCTCTTATATATATATACACACATAATCTTTTAACAAAATGATCTTGACCCCTATTTATGTGTAATGAACTGTGCAGAAAAAGGGATCAAGACAAAGAAATTTAGAAGTTCCACATTTTGTGCCAATATCCCATCACCATGGGAGGTAATTCTGTTTTGTATGCCTCTTCCTTTTTGTTCTTCTTTACTCTCAAAAAAACAATATATCAATGAAAGTATTCAACCATGCATCTCTATAATCATTGGCAAAATGAAACTGCTATCATTCTTATGTTATATCTTGCCATCTGAAACCAGCTCGAGCAGAACTCAGTTTGCTCCAGCAACTTCCTTTGGGCAAAAACTTGCCACAGAGACTGTTTCTTCATTTGGCATGAGATCAGGATCTGAACTAGGAAATAGAGCGACGTCATTTGATTCCAAAACCATGTCAGATGATACGGAATGTGTTTTTAATGTCAGTTCTTCTATGCAAAACAAGGATTTAGAGCAGAACGAATTGTTGACTTCTAGGTTGAAGTTACAGCATATTAAAGCCATCGGTTCTGTTCTTCCTCATAAGCCTATTGGTGGTTCTCATGATGTTTATTCAGAAAGGTCACTGCAAGGGGAGAGCATCAATAATTCTTCTGCTGTTAATTGGGTTGAAAAGACTGAAATAGTGAAGTCCACAAATCAAGGGTCTGAAAATGCTGTTGAAGGTCTGACTGAAGCTTCAAAACCAAACACAATGCATCCTGACCCAGGTACATTGCAAAATGAAACTACTGAACATGTAAACAATGGTCCAGAAGATACTTTGGACAATCATCAAAATATGCAGGAGTCACTAGCTAAAAAAGGGCAGTTTAAAGAGTCTGCAAATGATCCAGATGGTGACACTAGGGAAGAAGTTGAGACCGCCTTTGATCATCAAACCATGGAAGGAGTGGCAGATATCCAGTCAGCCAACCTCAGAAATCATGGAAAAGATGGAAAGGACACAATGAACGGGATTAGTGGCCAAAATCTTGCTCCATTTAGTATTGATCCTAGTCCTTCAAGAGAATTTACCAACCAAAACTTTGCCAAGTCAGCATGTTTAGAGGATTTCAATGCTAAACCACCTAATGCACAGGAGCTTCTTGCTAACATTGCCATGTGTGCAAGTACTGACATGTCAATGAGGAAACATTTGGAATCTGCTACCAGTGATCTAGCATCTTTTGGCTCTACTTTTCTTAGCGTGCCAAATTCACTCAGTGATAAGAGTATTACCAGTCTACGTAGTCCTCAAGAGTCGGCCTCTAAATTTTCAGCCCAGACTTCTTCTAAATTCTGGACAAACGGCGGGCTGCTAGGACTTGAGCCATCAAAACCTTCAGAAGGTGTGGTGTTGAGTAGTGCAAGTGAAAACTATATACCTGATGCCAAAGCTGATGAACAGAGTCTACCCAAGGATACTTCTATTGTTAAGTCTCATTTTGATGAATCTCGAGAGATAGTGGAAACATTGATAAAGAGCACTGAATCCGGAGAGGTTAATCGAAGGTTCAAAGTGGGAAGAGAAAAATCATTAGAATCTGTTAAACCAGACAATGTTTCTCCAAATGAATTGACTAGAAGGGTGGGAGATCTAGTCTTGTTAGCTAATCAATCTGAATGCTGCATCTTGGACCATGATAAGCATGGTAAGTCTAAAGAATCATGTTCCACTTGCCAAATTAGTGACGCTCAAGCATGCAGTCTGGCAAACTCTTGCATCAAAAATCCTGGACCACCAACTGTACCTGATGTTGAAAGACCATCCAGTGAAAGTAACAAAGGGTGTGTAGGGAGTTTGACTGGAACATTTGGCGTTATTGATGGCTTAAATGCAAGTAGCTCCAAGACAAAAGTTCCATTTTCCCTCAGTGAGGCATCAAACTGCATAGAAACCAGCCTAATGAAGTTGCAGGATTCTCATAATGATCAGCAAAAGGGGCCAAACAGAAACCTGCATCAGGCTTTGTCCAGGACAAACCGTAGTGAGATTTTCACACATGAATCTTCGACAAAATTCCTCCCCTCCTCTCCACCAATTCAACATATGAAAATATCATTCAATCCAGTTGGCAGATCTGAAACTTCCAAACTGAAACTAAAAGTTTCTGGTGAGGTACATTTCAGTGATAGCTCTAGAGGTTTTAATTTTCCTTCATTTCAGTTGCTTCCAGAACCTGCTATTCAACTGAAGGATATTGACTATGAGTCTGATGATGAGACTTTTTATGGATCATCTCAGTACATGTCTGATGAACTCATGAGCCAATACTCTGAATCAAGTGCCGAGCAATGGGAATCTGGTGATATTGCTGGGCATGAGAGCAGTGTGGTGTATGATGCTTTATACAGGGTGTCATCTGTTCAATCTATCTCAGGTTGTGCTGGACCTGAGGGTATTGCTAATGACAGTGTCTATGTTGAGAGTGATTATAAGAGTCTGGAAACGGATAATAGCATTCAAACCTCTCACAGTGGTTATGTACTTGATCTTCCAAATTTTGATGTTGTTGATGGTTTAAAATGTCAGAAAGACAAGAGAAGTCATATCAGTGGGAATGATTTAGATATGGTAACACAACATCTTAACGAGGAAATGCCGCCGCCACCTCCGCTTCCACCATTGCAATGGCGTGTTAGAAAAACCCAGTTTGATGCTGTTGAAGATCAAGAAGGTTTTAAGTCTGAAGATTTCAACAATTCAAAACATCTGCAAGTCCCAGCATTCATCGCTTTTCAGCATAGAGGGCTAGATCCACCAATGCAACATGTAAAGGAGGCTGCTGCATTTCCACCAAAGATTAAGGTGATGATTTTGATGAGTTCTTTTGTAGCAAGTGACAAGGGCCAGCCTCGAGTAGGTGCCCAAAGGATAACGGCCCTAGGCCACTTATTTTGGGGAACTCATACATACATACACACACACACACATATATATATATATATATATATATATATATATATGTATTAAAAAAATTAAATTCTACAAAAATGGTTAGACATTAACTTAATTTCTCTGTTTATTGATAAGTTGGGGCCCTTTATTTTTAGGGGTCCCAACTTATCATTTCACCCAAAAACATGGGACCGGCCCTGCAAGTGACTTTATCAGTTTATCATAATCATCATTGATGTTGTATGCTGCATTTTCTATCAGGTTGAGGATGCCAATATGTTTCATTACTACTATAGTGTAGGTCTATTTTCCCTTCCTCTTCCACTGTTTCTTTCTTGTACTCCCACTATCTTAACCTTTTCAAGTGCAATTTTTAGTTTCCAATTCATGACATTGAACCACCTTAACCATCTTTACTTCATTTATCCAAATTGGTGCTACCTTTCCCAGTTATCTTAGCACGTTCATTAACATTATGCTCTTTTTATGTGTGTTTTGCTCCTTAGTTTCCTATCATTCTGATCCATGTAATATGGCTGGTTCTGTAGCTATTTTTAAAATTTTGATTCTGCAGTATAGATTTTATTTCGCAACGATTCTATCTTAAACTATGTATTTCCTTGATTTGATCCATGCACTTTTAAATTGGTTAAACTTCATAATATTATTGACGGCTATCATCACTGGTGGACTTGCTCTGTGGATCCTCTTTCAGATAGGAAAGCGTCAGTGAGATGACTCAAGTTAAAAATTAGTTCTAATTAAATGGGTAGAAGATATTTTACTTTCATTCCATGTGATTTTGAACCATAAAATAGGGAAGAGGAATTTGAAAATTAATATATGTCTCCTCAATTAAGTAAGCACTTAATAATTATCTGTGTTAGGTGTTCTTATATCTATGATTAATGATTTTTTTCTAGTCGCCCATCCCATTGATCTCAACAGGTGTGCTTCTATCCATAAGAGTATAATTGCTCATGCTAATATCCATAAAAGTGTTGTCTGTATGCTAATATCCATAAAAGTACAATCTGTTTGTGGTGTGCTTCTTTTCATAAAAGTATAGTTGGTCATGTTAATATCCTGTATTCTATTTAAGTATACATATTAATCTGCCACACTTAATTCTATGCTGAATCCTCTTCACTGTCTTTACTATGATAATGAATATTCTTGACTTTGCAATAATGCTTTACCTCCTTTAATGAATATATATTCTGATGATGAGTAACCATTTTCATGCAGCAAGATCGACAGAAATTTAATGTGAACAGAGATGCAAACCTGGTTCTAAGTGGCAATGATATGGATGAAAAGGACTTATTTCATCAAATAAAAACCAAGGTCAGTATTAGTCGTCTTCTCTTGCTATCTAGTTTGAGTTTGAACATGTTTGTTAGGCTGGGGTCTGTCCTGTTAAATTGGAATGCATTATATAAGACTAGAACGAAGCTGAAGTTAAAATTACAATTTGAGCTGAAAAGAAGACCATGTATTACCATGAGTGATTTTTAATGCTATTGGGGAACTTTGACTTGCCATTTGAAAATGTGTTGTTTTATTTTTTTTCTCTTTTCATTGACATAGTGGGTTGATTGTTCATTATTTTTTGCTCTCTTATTGAGAAGGCAGCAATCCTGAGATCATTATAACGTTCCAAATCCATTTTCCTGTGGGTCAGAATGTTGAAAACATCATAGGGTGGGCTACATCTTCAGAAGATTTTAAACATTGGACAACAAAGAAATAAACCAAGGGGCTGTCTAGTAGAGGGTACAAATTTGAATCATGAAAATTTACATGAGAATCTTAATGATTCCCATTGCTAGGCCTAAGATTACCCCTTACTAAAAAGCCCCCAAGTGTAACAAAAAAGCAACCAAACTATGTGTCATAGAAATGCAAATGTTTAGATAGATACTCTGTAATATGTTAAAAATGGTATTCCTAATGCACAAAGCTCCGTCTAGTGTGTAGTGTCTAAGAAAGGATGACGCACACAACCTATAGAAAGATAAATATTACAAATGGTCAGTTTTGAGCAATAGTAAGGGTAATCCCAGATAGAAATAACACGAGACAAATTAGATTAAGACTATTTTCTTGCACACTATTACTTGTTTACTCTCCACTTGAATTAGCTCCTTCTTGGTGAAGTGCAAGTATAGGAAACAGATTTATGTAGCCACACCTCATGTAGTTGTATCGAAGGGTTCTGTTGAGTGAGTTGAGACTAAATTTCACTTTTCAATGTAAACTACTTTCAATGAACTTTTATAGCAATGAAGTTGCTACTACCTTGAAGGTTAAAAATTTGTGTATTTGATTATTAAAACACAATCAACTTGACAGCATTCATTAAACCCATTTGCCTGCCATGATTACATGTAAGTACATAACAGAAAACAGAAAATTCGCTGCTGTGCCTTGTTCTAATTCTTTCTTTTTGAATTCATAGACACTCAACCTTAGACACACAATGCGAAAAGAGCCAACGCAAAAGCAAAATCCCACAAGGGACATCAAATCGACTGCAATTCTAGCAAAAGCAAATGCAATCAGACAGGTTCTTCAAACATTTCAATCCTTCTTTCCTTTTGTGGTTCATTCTATTGTTTTGTTTGTTTCCTTTCTCTCCTTGGCACCTAACTTTACAACAAAACCATCAGGCTTTTGTGGGAAGTGATGAGGAAGAGGATGACAACTGAAGCAGCAGTTTCTCTTCATCAAATCTTGGAGTTCTCCACCATTTTAGAATCTCGGAATCCGAGAATTCAGGTGATGTATATTATTATGTGAAATTGTGAATAGTTGTCATTCCTTTGTGTAATTAAATTTGTAGGGCTTATCTTGTTCTTCTTGGTGTTCTTTATATAATTATTAGTTCCGAAATAAATATTGTATCGGAATAAGTGACTAATCGTCATGTAGTACTCTCTAAATATCTGTGGCAGCGATGTTCCCATAATTGCAAGAGAAAAAAAAAAATACTAAGCTTAGTTATGTGTTTGATTCACCTAGAAAGTGCATTTGCCAAGGCCATTGACTTCATTCGATCTCTTCATCGATGTAATTAAAGACCCCGAATTAGAATTCTCCGCTATGAGATGGATCATCTATAGACGAGTCTACTGAGCTGGGAATCACTACATTATCGCAAGCCCAAAGGCTGTGATGGTTACATAAGCTCATATTGCTTTGAAGACTGCAGAGGAAATGCTACACCAACTTCTTGGAGTAATGATTTTTTCATTTGTTTTTTATTTATTTATTTATATTTGGACTCACAAAGTAAAAGAATATTTCCACCCACTCCTTTGAACTTACGCTTTCATGAAATCAATTAATAATGATAAATAAATAAAGATTGGCAAGATGCATAGAGCTTCTATATACAAGATATGAAGAGGGATAATGAAGATCAAATAATAGACATCATGATTTATATTTCAGTTTTTTAAACTGATAGTTCTATAGTCGCGTTAGTGGCCAAGAAGTAGTAACAACTGACAAATAATACATAATCAGGTGCAACAACAAATAAATAGAGTGCATGAAAGAAAAATTGGCATAATCTATACACACGTTCAGCATGTCTAATCAACACCAAATATGTCAACTTAAAGTATTATATCACGTGTGATGTCACATTTCCTAACCTAAACATAATAGAAACATAAGTATTTATTTTAAGAAGATTCTATTTTTTCATTTTACTAGGATCTAGTTTCTTATTTTAGTAAAACTCTTGACTATTTTATTTTAATATTGATTTTAATTTCTGAACTGTAGTAAAAGATATAGATTAGGTTCTTCAGATTTTTATTTGGAATTGATAAATTAATTAAATTAATTAAATATTGATTTTTTTCCCTATACTACCTTCTATACCCTTTTATAGATACCCTTTCTTCTACATCTTTCTGTACGTTTTATTTCCACGCTGCTACTGCTGCACCAAACGGTCTGGCTAATTTGTGAATTTCAGGTCCTAATATAAATATATATATATATATATATATTGAAACATATTAACCTTAATGTTAAAATTATATGTACCAACATTTGTATCGTACTGTTACAAAAAAGAAAAAAGTGAAGCATGTATTACGCATGTCACCTATACTAGTGCACTAAAGTTTGGTAAGAAATAGGAACAAGTCCTGTATATTCAACATCATTCGACACTATCCATCGTTAGCAATCCTTCTTTTTCATCCACAGAAAAAGCATGCCCCCCGCTGTTGTAACTGTTGATGACCAAAAAAAAAAAAGCATGGCCCTGCTCCCACATGATTCTGTCATTGGGTCCTTCTCACCATTGAGCATGCCACATGATCTCACATGTGCATGCAACTAAGTATTTTTTAAAATCAGTATTTGTATATGGTACATGCATGTCCTTGTTCAGAGTTCACATCACACCAACCATTATTAAAAGTAAGCCTCTCGTACTGCTTCCTCGTTTTCAAATATCTTATCACATCACCATCGCGCAACCCCATGTACAATTTTCTATATGGCTACGCTCTTATCAGCCAACATTACACCAATTAATATAATAGTGTGTGTGTGATCTTATAAAATATTGGTGTTAGAGAGCTCCTTATCCACCGCCAGACTTTGTTTAATCCAATCCGCTCTTTTAAATTATTCCATTACTGCAAGAAGCACCTT
>JAJIYU010010283.1:0-16245 GCA_030144865.1 Tinospora cordifolia | reverse complement strand
GAGTCAAGAGGGACTAGTATGCTCTTGATTTGGGATGAACACAATGAGAGCATTAGGGGTCCTTTATATAGAGTTCAAAATAGTGTAGAATGGTAAGTTTTTGGTGTTCTCATTGTAGGAAACTTGCTTCTTATTCAAATTTTCGTGCCCCCCAAGTATAAAAAAATAGCAAGTGTATTTAAAAAATTTAGAAACACAATTTTTGGATTTTTTTCGGATTTAATCGAATTTTTTTTTGGATTTAATCGGTTATTATTCGGAGCATGAAACGTGAGCCGTTGATGATCCTCGATCGCAACATCAAATCACTATCAACATTAATGAACTCGCCATGGGTCATCGGATCTTCTTCGAACGCGTCAACGTAAATGATTTGATCTGGACCGCTAGATTTCCTCGAACGCAGCACGATCATCAAGGCGTCTAAGATCTTCACCATCGGATGAGCCTTGAGCGCAGCACCGTTCGCGATCGACTGAAAACGAATCCAATCCGAGCCCTCCGATCATCCTCGAGTGCAACACTGTTCGTGATTATCCACGCGGCTTTGATCTTCACCGTTGGATGGATCTCGAGCACAACACAGATGATCATTAGAACACGAACACCGATTTAGGCCGCACGATTATCCTCGAGTGCAGTGTTATTCGCGATCAAAGAATCGAATTTGAATCGTTAGATGAGGCATATCGAATCTGGGCTATTGGATTACGCTGATCCAGTGCTCCTGGGTGTTGTTTTGGGCTTCGATTTCATTCGTTGGATTATGCAGATTGGTTTTAAATCGTTAGATGCAGTTTCTAATTACCAAATTTGATTTTTAAGATTGCTATTATCCGAAAATTGCCAATTACACACTTTGTAATTGATGTAAACATGATTTTTTTTTGCATATTCCCTTCTATTTTAATGACTTGCTAATGTTTTTCCTTTTCTATTTCTTTAATATTGTATTTTGTATTTATTAGATATATTTCTATTTCTTTAATATCTTTAATGCCAATAATTAAATAATCTATATTTTTTATTTTCATATATTTTTATTTATTTCTTATTTTATTTTCAGATAATCATTTATGTAATTATAAATCAATATTTATATAATATTTTATTTATTTTAAATGAATACACACATACTACATTTTAATTAAATTATGTAAATTTTCCTATATATGTATATATATATTCTTATAATATGTAATATTCATTATGCTAACACACATATTATTCATACACACATTAACTTATATGTGTGTGTGTGTGTGTGTGTGTGTGTATAGTTTATTTCTTTTTTTCTATTCTTTATTTCTTAAGCAACTCTTTTAATTTGACATTTTCATTTAAATATCAAATTAAGGTTTTATTTGTCTATTTTATTTTACATCTAAATATTTTATATTATTTTTCATTTTCTAACCCATAATTTGCACCCAAAGATGTTTTAGAATCTTCAAAATTATTTTCACTTGACTTATTTCATTAAACTTATTTATCTTTAATTATTTGAAAAAATTTTGGGTTATTACACAAAAATTCATAACTTCTATTCGGCTATAGTTCTCTCCATTTTGTTTCCTAATTAAGATTTCACTAGAGTATGTTAGGCAAATAAACCCTTAATTGGACAAATAAAATGAATTTAAGATGCCTAGATCAGTTAGGTGATTTGCTTCATTTCATTTTTGTTTCTCAATTTTGACTCCCCTGAGGGATTTTTGAGCAATTAAACTGGCTAATTAATCCTTGAAATGAATTGGTCTCATTTATCCTTATAATTCAATCATTTCATTTCGTTTTGTACACATTTTTGGGGTGTTACATTGTGTTACAGATTCAGTTAGGCCATTGGGCCTCTTGTAGCACCATCTAAATTACGTCTTTTGGAAAGTTTAAATTGAGTTGTTTTTATTTGAAAGTTTTTAGTTAATTTAAATTGTTTAAAGGTGTAACACCCCAACCGTTGTATCTTTAAGCAGTGTACATGGCCACCGTTCTCTTGATAGTGGACTTAACAAAACAACGGGTTGGGCCGGTGCTACATTACAAGTAGCACACACTTGTTCTTTTCTTTTTCAATATCTCGTGCCTTTGTATAAAAATTTAAGAATAGAAAATTTTCACTTTAATGAAATCAAGACAATTTAAAAGAGATAAACAAATTCAAACTATTTTATTCATAATAGAAATTGAAATTACTAAACTCTTCAAAAAGAACTAATAGTCACAGTGAAAAACTTCAAAATACTTTTTAGTAGAAAAAGCATAAAAATTTTCGGCAACATGCCCTAAAAATTCTAAAAATATAATACTATAGAAACATTCTAAGAAACTATCTATATTCATCTGCTCCATGGATTTCATGTTCCTGAAAAATAAGAAAGAAATGAGTGAGCATATAGCCCAGTGGATCCTTTTCGAACAACCATATTTCATATTCAAACTCATAACATAATCATAATTTAAACACTTGCAACCATTAGGCGTTTCAAACAATAATTTGTTCAAGTCAAGTTTTAGACCAAAAGGGCCTTTAATTCCTTGATGTTCTTAACTAAGTAAATAGGGCCCACTCAGCATCAACCCATTAGTGGCATATGTCGGCATCAACCCGTTGCACATAGTGACCCACTAGTAGTACACGACCCTCAAGTACTTAGGTCTAAAAACCGTATGACCTAACTCATATAAAAAGAACATCCATAGTGTCACCTTGACCCTGTGATGGTACATGGTTATTATTGTCATCGTCTTAGATAAATTCTCATATCATGATTTCACAAAATAACTTTAGAATATGAAATCAAACTAAAATTCAGAATATACATAGTCAATCCATGATACACTCATAAAACATTCATCATACTTTAATTTAAAAGCTTAAGCATGATACTAACATGGCATGGGTGATATGATTGCTCAAACATGAATCAAAATTAAAATACTAAAATAAACATTTAAAATTCTAGAACTGAAATTAAAAATCTTTGATTTCAGTGAAAAACACATAACAATGAGTATGCCATAAATTTAAATAAGAATAAAAGGGTGTTCTAAAAATCACTTCCACCTTATGACGCTTTCCTTTGGAGTTTCGGTAGCAATTCCCCTCGCATACTAGTGCCAATGAAGATTGTCCAACTTAATTCCCCAATTCAAGAGAAGAACTTCTCACACACACAAGAAGGGAAGATGGGAAGAGGTGCTAAGAAGAAGGCTTAAAAAATAAGAGAAAAATTCAACTCCTATTTTTGGAATGAAGAAATTAAGAGCCTAGGGAGGTTTATATAAGTTTTCAAAGGAAAAAAATAGAAATTTTTGAGTTTCTCTTTGAATAAAATACTCTAATTCTCCTTAATTTTGTACTTTCTAATTTTTAGAGCAAACTGAGTATTTTTTGGATTTTTTCAGATTTTAAAAATATTTTTTGGATTTAGAAACCTATTTTTTAGAATTTTTTTTGGATTTTTTCATGATTTTTCAGTAATTTTCCCATAATTTTTGTTTTAATTTTTGGATCCTTTAATCTCAGTCGTTAGATTAATCTTGGATCCATCAATGAAAATCGGAGTCTTCGATCTGGATCGTTGGATTTTTCTCGAGCGCATCAACAGTTCGTGATCTATCCAAAAACGTCTTCGATCGGACCGTCGGATGATCCTCAAGCGCAGTGTGCGGATCTCTAGCCGTTGGATTTTTATGATCCAGTGCACCCAAGCGTTTGGTTTGGTTTTAATCTTGTTTGTTGGATTTTGTCAGATCGATCGTAGACCGTTGGATGTATTTCAAGTTTATTTTTTTGATTTTTCAGCCAAATTTTTTGCTTTCTTTTCGAATTTTTGCTAAATCTTGATCCCAATTGACTTTTTAATCTTAATTTCATCAAAAATTGCACATATCCTTATATTTCTGGCTATGATATCCCATAATATACATTATATTCATATATTTTCTTCCAAAAATTTACTTATTTGATTTTTATTCCTCATTTGGATAAACTATAACTTGCCAAAATTTTCATTTGTCAATTCTATATAATTTTTTAAATAAAAATTCAAATTTCATATGAATTTTTTGAGATGTTACAAAAGGTTTTAAATTATTTTCCAAATTTTTGAGAATTCATGTGGCTAGGAATGTTGTAAATTTGAGACATGAACACAGATAAAGAATGGGTTAAGTGATATCTCATCTTTCGAGTGGTTCTAATGTACAGTTGTTGCACATTATTGTATTGATCATTAGTGTGCAAGGGCAATTCGATAATTGTGCCCTTTGGAACAACCATGGATAGGCGGGGTGTTACTCGAACAATTGCTAATATCCAATAAAAATTTAGACTACAATCCAGTAATATTTTCTCGTTAAAAAATTATTTCATATGTTCCAAATTAAATTCAATTAATTTTATTTTTATTTTATTAATTATTTTGAACATATTTATTTCTTATGTTCAGTTTTATATATGAATATAACTTCACGTACCAATGTATATTAACCTAAATATTCTCGACAAGCCTTTAAGATTATTTTTCAACTTATATAAAATTTTCACAATAGAACACTATAAAAATAAGGTCATCAATCATATTTTTTATAATACACGAAAATCTATAAAATATTTAAAATAATAATTAAATAAAATAAATTTTCAATAATTTAATAAATAAATATCTGAAGTCACAAAATCGTATAAAAATGTTAAACAAACACTAGATAAAATTCCTAAAAGATATTATTTAAATTCCTAGGATAAAGAAAAATTGAATGTAAGTTAATTAACCCTAAAAGTGAAATTTGACCTCCAAGGTAAAATAGTGATTTTACTATCCTAATGGCAAGATAACCATTTTAAGTCAATGCTAACAATGTACTCTAATAAAATTGACATGTGAATAATTTTTACAATATATGACATTATTAAAGGTTAGAGAAATTTTATTAAAAATATTATGAATTTATTGAATAAAATTAAGGATATATACAAGTACATTATAATGTAACCAAAATAAAATTAATTAATAAAATTCGGTGAAATTGACACATAAAATAAGTGTCAGGAACCCTTCTCTAGGATAAAGGACGAATTAACTGGCTCAATGTGCTAACAAACCTCTCACAAGTCCAACACGTGAGAACATGGTTAAGCCTTATTTACAACCCCACACACTATACCATCTAAGTAATCATAAGAGAAACGAAAGTAACTAATAACATGTGATACAACGAAAATTAAAGTTAAACAAAAGTAGGTCATAAATAGTCATCCAAATGTAGCAATAGGAAAAGTATCTAAGTCAATATATTACAATCTTTCCTCACCTCTATACATCTTTCTAACCCTCAAGGCAATAAACGGTGTAAAGAAACCTACCAAAAGAGAAAAGGACACGAACCTATGCAACAACCACCCCTTTGCCCTTGTCCACTACTGAAAGACCTAAAATGTTAAAGTAGTGAGCCCAATTTGTCTAAGGTGAGCTCAGTGAATACTGTAATCAAATTTAAAATTTAAAATGAGTGTTCCACAAAAATAATAACAGAATAGTGTATGCCATGTATGTATGCATTAATAATAATATTTATGCAAATGAATATAACAGTTACTATCTTTCATAAACACAATGCAAGCGTGCACCTTTTTCTAAAATAGTCTCATTGAAAATAACATGTGTTGAGGTTCTCTGTATCCATCTAAGCGAAAAAAAAAACCTCTCGAGTCGACTATCCAAATGATTAAGCTTATTCTCACACACAATCCAAGGATTGGCTCAAGATGTACTGTAACACCCGAGCCTAGATCCTTGGGTTTCATCACACAATCATTGAATGAACACAACACGTACTGTAGTACGACATAGGTCGGCTCAACTGTACTACAACATAGTAGCAGGGCCTCGATGCCTTATAATACCCTAACCAGAGCCTAAACCTCAAGAGTCAGTACACATTTTATTTTTCACTTAAAACATTTCTTTTATTTGAGTAATTTCATATATTCATCAATATGTATTTAAAAATTTATCATGTATAGAATAACAAGCTCTAAATAATAAATCAGAAATATTACTTACCTTGGGTTTCGAGTACCAGTGTCTCGTCAACAACCAATCTAGTCTCACAATATATGCTCAAATTTGTGTTATTAAACCAAATTTTAATTTCTTTGCGAAATATGACTCAATTCTAGTTTTACTATCCCTGACCAACCATAGCCAACTTAGGTTTGACTTGGTCACACTTGGTCAACTAGTCAAACATTGTCAAAATTGGTCAATATAGTCAATTACGGTCAAATGGGGTCAATTTGGTCAAATAAGGTAAAAACAGGGTCAATTTGGTCAAAATTGCTAATTTTTCACACTTAGTCAATTTCTAGTTACATAATCCCCATTGTGCAATAGATTTTGCAAATTTTCTGTGATCAACCCGTGCATCAGATTGATGTAAAACTTTTCAGATTTGATCTGCACTTCTTGAATATTTACAAGAATTTTAGTTTGGAATTTTTGGATTTATATGGTAGGATTTTTAAGTGGGTTATTAGCCCCTTTCAATTCTAGAATTTTTTGTGACAAGATTTCACATTTCATCTTAATTGACCTACTTACCTATATTAGATTTGGATGAAATTTGGTACACTTATTTTTGTAACATCTAGTAAGGTCTCCACCAAATTTTGGCTCAAAGTAGTGAGATTTGGTAAGTCAATTGGCTTCCCAAAATTTCAATTGTGCAACAAATCAAACGAACTCCTCTAAGCCCTTCAAAAGTTGACTCAAAGTTGCCTCCAACATCAATTTTTTGCTGTAAAAGTTTGCAACTAACCCACTTTGGCACCTTGTAGATCATAGTACAAGCTTAGTTTTCAATTTCTAACACTTGGATCTTGAAATCTATATATCATAGATGGGAAAAGAAGATTTTAGCTCAAGAAACGATCAAGAAATAATCATAAAAAAGCTCTTCCAAAACTCAGATTACACACTTTCTCAACCGTTTGAAATTTCAACTATGTTAAGAACCCCATTATGGTGCCCATTTTTCTCTTCTATGGCTTCACAATTTGATGAGGCAAGGGTGAGATCTTCAAGAGAGCACTTCAAGCTCTCCAATGGTGGTTTTCTCTCTAGTTTTCGTTGAGTAAAGAGAAAGAAAGTAGGTTGGCGAAACCATGTGCCACCCATAGTTTTAAAGAAAACAAAGGGAAGAGAAAGGAAGAGAAAGTTGGGGCTCATGGGTTGCCTAGGAGTGTGGACCAGCCCATGGGCCACATCCAGCCCGCAAGGCCTCTCAAGCCACATCGACTTGGCCTGCCAAGCCCATGTGTTTAGGCCATCCCCTCCTTTTTTTTTCTTTTCTTTCTTATTTTCTTTCCCCTTTTCTTTTCTTCATATAATTTTTTTTATAAATTATCCTTTCATTCATAATTTTTCTCAAATTTTTTTAAATATACCCCAAATTCCAATATTTTACATTTTTCTCAAAAATCATATATTTTACCAAAACATCAATATTTTTCTCTCAAAAATTAAATAAATTTTGAAAAAAAAAATTCATGATTCCTTTATTAAAATTAAATAATTTTTCAAAAATTTATATGTTCTTCCTAAAAATCTTATTTCCTAAATGATTAATATATTCTTTTTCCAAAAATTGTATTTCTCCAAAATATCTCCAAATTTCAAAATTTCTCAGTTATATTATCTTAAAATAAAACGTCAATGTTGTTACAATCTCCCCGTCTTAAATAAGATTTCGTCCTTGAAATTTACAAATAGTGTAGATAATACTAGCACGTATCAAATCTCCGAATGAAGGCTGCTATGTCTTGTTTCATCCGGAGCCACCAATATGTGTGTTTAACATCTTGGTACATCTTATTGGAACTCGAATGTACGACGTATCTCGATCAATGTAGCTCCTCAAGAACACTTTGCCTCTGGCTAGCATCATCTAGTACCAATAGTTGTCCCATGAACCTCAATGAACTTTGCCTCTCAGCTCGTACCTTGAACATATCATAGTCTTTTATCACGAGGTTGTCCCTTCGTGATCTCCTGAACGTAAACGAGTTGGGCTCTAATCTGTGCACTGAATTTATCCTCAACGGATGACTCATGGATACTCATAATAGTGGCAAAGTCAATCATCCTCCACTCATGAGACATGTGGCTATCCAAGCATGCAGTCTCGACCCGTTTTCGACTTAAAGCATTAGCTACCACATTAGCTTTTCTAGGGTGGTACTCAATAGTGAAGTCATAATCCTTTAATATTTTCATCCATCTCCTTTGTCTCATCTTTAAATCCTTTTATGAGAACAAATATCTAAGGCTCTTGTGATCCTAATACAGCGTGAAACGCTCACCATAAAGATAATATTTCCATATCTTGAGGGCAAATACTACTGCTGCCAGTTCTAGGTCATATATAGGTTAGCTCCTCTCATGAACTTTCAACTGTTGTGAGGCAAAATCAATAACCTTGTCATCTTGCATCAACACACAACTGAGGCCTGTATATCATGCATCAGAGTATATAGTCAACTCTTGACTGGGTTCTCGCAACACTAGCACTGAAGCCGAAATCAATCTTTATTTAAGCTAAAGAAAAGCATTCTGACACTCATCAATCTACATAAATAGAGCATCCTTTTTAGTTAGCTTCACCATTGAAGTTGCAATCCTTGAAAAGTTTTGGACGAAAGATGATAATAGCCTGCTAAAATGAAGAAGCCTCAGATTTCTATCACTGTGGTAGGTCTCGGCCAACTGATAATCGCCTCGACCTTAGTGGGGTCAACAGAAATGCCTTCAAATTTAATCAAATGACCTAAAAATCAGACCTCTGATAACCAAAACTCACACTTACTAAACTTAGCATACAATCTATGCTCCCTCAAAGTCTGTAATGCAATCCTCAAGTGCTTGGCATGTTCGTCATGAGTCCTTAAATAGATCAAGATATAATCGATGGAGATAATCACAAAGGTATGGAGGTATGGCCGAAACACTTTTTGCATAAGATCCATAAACATAGTAGGAGCATCTGTCACATCAAACAACGTGACTAAGAATTTGTAATGCCTGTATCATGTATGGAATGCAGTCTTCTGCACATCTTCTTCTCTCTCTCTTAGCTGATGGTACCCAGATCTAAGATCAATCTTCAAAAACACCTTCACACCCTTAATTTGATCAAATAAGTCATCGATACATGGAAGATGATGTTTATTCTTGATTGCCACCTTGCTCAATTAATGGTAGTCGATGCATAATCAAAAGCTCCGATCCTTCTTCTTCACAAACAACACGGGAGCACACCAAGGTCACAAACTGGGGGTAATAAAACTCTTACTCATCAACTCCTCCAACTGGACCTTCAATTCTTGTAATTCCTTTGGCGCCATGCAGTAAGGAGGAATTGACACTGGTCATGTCCCTGGAATAACCTTGATAATCTCTTGTTTAGGGGACAAGCCAGGAAGATCCTCAGGGAATACATCAGGAAAGTCCCTTACAATTGGCATCTCATCGATACTCGACCATGAAGGTCCCTTATCAATGGTGGTCAAACCAGCTAGGGTATCCACATCATGTTGAGTCGATAATCTAACATGAATACTCTATCTATCGAAAGCTCTACCCTGAAAAACAATAATGGGTTGCCTTGGAATTTGAAATAGAACCCTCTTAGTAAAGCAATCGACATATGTGTGATACGTAGCAAGCGAATCCATCTTGAATATGGCATTGAACTCAAGGAACTCTAACACTCAGAGGCCTATAATAGTTTCAAAGTTTCCCAATCTAAGCATGCACCCCACAAATCATGTTGGGGTAAATACATTCCCCGGCAGCAATACTCAACATCAACCAAGTGGGAGTCCTAACTAGTTTGAATCCAAATCTATCCATGGCACATTTAGAAACAAAAGACAAGGTAGAACCAAAATCAATCAAAACATAGATGGATGAATTACAAAGTAAGACAGTACCTTCCACCAAGGTCTTCGTCGAATCAGGGTGAGGCTCAGTGATGGTCTGTGCTCTATCTTTGATGGTTGGGGTGTAAGAATCGTGACTGACAACAAGAATTGGACACTCAACCCTCTAGTGTCCAATTTGTCCACACTGATAACATGTAAGGGGTTGCTTCTATCCTCCCTGATAGCTTTGATTTTGTCCACGGCCTTTGCCTCAGCCCCCATACTATTTTGACGACTGTCCAACCAGCTAATAACTTTGTAATTGGGTGGCGGTGAATGTGACTACAATGGTTGGTTTTCCATTCATGTACTTCCTCTTCTTTTAAAATCTACCCCCTCTGTATCCACCATGGTGCCCTCCTCGAGTTTGTGACTGCGACTGTAGTTGTGTTTGTCCTTGAAAAGCAACATCCTGAGCTATCTAAACAATAAAAGCTCGTCTTTGCCATCCATATCAAATTGTAGGGCCTGTTTCTGAATCGTCTCTAATGTAGCCTTAGTAGCTGTTGAAGTCGCTTGTCTTATGTTGGGCCCTAGTCCCCAACAAAAGAATTCGGTTCTCTCCCTCAGGCTGCCCACTAGCTCAAGTGCATGTGCCTCCAACTGTAAGAATTTGTGGGTGTACTCACTAACTATCAAATCTCCCTGTCGGAGGCTCAAGAACTCTACCTTACGCTCCCTCTCGGTCTCAAAGACGTAAGTACTAAGGAACAACTCCTTGAACCATGCGCAAGTAGAAATCTTGCCCTTGATGGCATGAGTGGCCCTCCAGTAGATCACAGCCTCATCCTTTAACATGTGCACAACAAAAAGAACCTGGTTTTCCTCATATAACCTTGGGGTTTTGGTGTTCTTTTCAATGTTGAGAAGCCAGTTCTCTGTTGCATCCAAACTTAGTCCTCCATGAAACTCTTTGGGTTTTAAGGCCAGAAACCTCATTAGAATTTGGTCATGTGAAAGATCACCGCCCTTTCTAGTTGGGGCTACCTCTACATGGTCTGAAGCCCTCTCCCTTGAGGTAACATCTGGTAAGACCTATACACACGGCGTAGGAGGTACCATAGCCTCAATCCCCTCTCTCTAGTTTATCCAGCCTCTCTATCAATAGGGTTTTATAAGCCTAAGTTGCCCCTGTGGAGGCCCCTAATCATGGCCTCTGATCTCTAGAGTGGATCATGCTTAGGCTAGGTAGGAAGATGAGGCAGTGATGGTGCTAGCTCTATGGCTCTACGTGGTCTTCCATGCCGAGGTGGCATCGTATCTGAATAAAACATGCACATTCATTATTTACAAGAATCATGTAGACCAACTTTAAGTATTTGACAATAATAAACTAATAACTTGGAAATTTTATCTAAGTCTAGTCTTTATCAAAGTTCTAAGACTGGAAAACTTTCTTGCCCTCATGATAGTCTGGTTTCCCTTGTGATATGACCATTCTCACTCGCGTCCTCATTCCATAAATTAGAAAGTAAAGAGTTCTCATCCACGATTCCGCTATGCTACTCTAAGTTATTTCTTGGTTTTTCCACTTAGTCCATTTTAAATCACAAATTTCCCAAAAGTTGTTTTTTTTTCAGGTTTCCTAATTTCCATGATTACTCTAAGGCATCCTAGGTCCATGCCAATCAACATACTCAATTTGAACCTAGGCTCTGATACCAAAGTTGTCAGGACCTCTTCCCTAGGAAGAAGGGCGAACCGACCAGCACAATGTCCTAACCGACCCATTCACAAGTCGAACACGTTGAAACATCATTAAGCCTCATTCACAACCCCATATACTATACCATCAGAATAATCATAAGAGATGCAAAAGTAACTAACAACATGTAATCTAGCAAAAATTAAAGTTAAACAAAAGTGGGCCATAAATAGTCATCTAAATGTAGCGATAGGGAAAATATCTAAGTCAATATATTACAATGTTTCCTCACCCCTATACATTATTCTAACCCTTAAGACAATAAACAGTGTGAAGAAACCTACCAAAAGAGAAAGTGACACGAATCTACGTAACGGCCATCCTTTTGCCCTTATCCACTGCTGAAAGACCTGAAATGTTAAAGTAGTAAGCCCAATTTGTCCACAGTGGGCTCAGTGAATACTGTAATCCAATTTAAAATTTAAAACGAGCATTCCATAAAAATAATGACAGAATAGTGTATGCCATGTATGTATGAATTAACAATAATATTTATGCGAATGAATATAACAGTTTTATCTTTCATAATCACAATACAAGCATGCACATTTTTCTAAAATAGTTTCATTGAAAACAACATGTGCTGAGGCTCTCCATAGCCCTCCAAGCGGAAAAAAAAAAATAACTTCTTGAGTCGGCTATCCAAACGGTTAGGTGTATTCTCACACACAATCCAAGGATTGGTTCAGGATGTACCGTAACACCTTAGCCTAGATCCTCAAGTCTCATCACAAAATCATGGGATGAACACAATATGCACCGCAGTGCAACAGCTCGAATCCTCCATACATAGGCCAGTCACTAGGCCAGTTCAACTATATTGCAACACAGTAACGGGGCCTTAACGCCTTATAATACCCTAACCTGAGCCTAAACCTCAAGAGTTGGTGCATATTTTATTTTTCACTTAAAATATTTGTTTTATTTGAATAATCCTATATATGCATCAATATTTTTTAAAAAATTTATCATATACAAAATAACAAGCTTTAAATAACAAATAAGAAACCTACTCACCTTTGGCCTCGTGTACCAGTTTCTCATCAACACCCAGTCTAGTCTTGCAATATATGCTCAAATCTGCATTATTAAGCCAAATTTTAATTTCTTTGGAAAGTATGACTTAATTCTAGTTTTATTGTCCCTAACTAGTCTTGATCAACTTAGGTTTGACTTGGTCAACTAGTCAAACATAGTCAAAATTGGTCAACATAGTCAATTATGGTCAAATTTGGTCAAATTGGGTCAATTTGGTCAAATCAGGTAAAAAAGGGGTCAATTTGGTCAAAATCTCCAATTTTTCTCACTTAATCAATTTCTAGTTACATAGTCCTTATTGCGCAACCAATTTTACAAATTTTCTATGATCAAACCGTGCATCATATTGATGCAAAACTTTTTCGATTTGATCTACACTTTTTCAATATTTACTAGAATTTTAGTTTGGAATTTTTGAATTTCATATGATAGGGTTATCAGCCCCCTTCAATTCTAGAATTTCTTATGATAGGCAGTCACATTTCATCTTCATTGACCTACTTACCTATATCGAATTTGGATTAAATTTAGTACACTTGTTTTTGTGATATCCAGTAAGGTTTCCACTAAAGTTTGGCTCAAAATAATGAAATTTTTTTAGTCAATTGGTTCCGCAAAATTTCAGCTGTGTAACAGATTTTTTCAAGTTCATGTATTTTCATGAATTTCAAGCATTGTTTTCCCCCATTAAATCTCTAGTTTAAAGGTTATTTCTTACACTTCTTGCTTTTATTTTGATCAGACAAACATTTCCTTTCAAAACTTATTCAAATCAGTAAGCAAAAATGATCAAGATCCTACTCATACATTTCATCAAACACGTGGTAAATGTTTTCTACAACAAAAGATTTTTCTAAGTGTCCGAACACCTAAGAAATAGGGTGTCTTTGTGAGCATGGTACGTCATGACCAGAGAAGGTTATGGGATGAGATCTATACTTTCTTGTAGCCTCAAGTGCCAAGATCACGCACGCCAAATTTGAGATCAAATGGACTCCTCTAAGCCCTTTAAACGTTGACTCAAAGTTGCCTCCAAGATTAGCTTTTTGCTATAACAGTTTGCAACTAACCCACTTTGGCACCTTATAAATCATAATACAAGCTTAGTTACCAATTTCTAACACTTGGATCTTGAAATCTACGTATCATAGATGAGGAAGAAGGTTTTACCTTAAGAAACGATCAAGAAATGACCATAAAACACTCCTCCAAAACTCGGATCACACACTTTCTCAACCATTCCGGATTTCAACTATGTTAAGTACCCCATCATGGTGACCACTTTTCTCTTCTATGGCTTCATGATTTGATGAGACAAGGGTGGGATATTCAAGAGGGCACTTCAAGCTCTCTAACGGTGATTTTCTCTCTAGTTTTCTTTGAGTAGAGTAAAAGAAAGTGGGTTAGCAAAACCATGTGTCACCCACAGTTTTAAAGAAAACAATGGAAAGAGAGGGGAAGAAAGAGGAAGAGAGAGTTGGGTTCATGGGCTGTCTAGAAGTGTGGGCTGGCCCATGAATCGCATCCAACCCGCAAGGCCTCTCAAGCCACATGGGCTTGGCCTGCCAAGCCCATGTGTACCATATATTTTTCCTAAAAATCAATATTTTTATCTCAAAAATTAAATAATTTCTTAAAAATTTATGATTATTTTATAAAAATTAATTAATTTTTCAAAAATTTATATTTTGTTCCTAAAAATTATATTTCCTCAATGATTAATATATTCTTTTTTCAAAAATTTTATTTTTTCAAAATATCTCCAAATTTCAAAATCTCTCGAAAGTTATATTATCATAAAATAAAACAACGATGTTGTTAAAATAAGTCTAATAATCACTAATAAAATATGATGTAGATGAGCATAAAAAAGGTCAATAAATAATTAAATCAAAATAAAAAAAATTAATGTACTAGATGGAATAAGGAGAAGAAGTGGCAGGCCCAAAGACTGTATAATTGTAGACTGACATGTGACAAGTGTATGAACCAAAAGTTAAATAAGAAAACTAGGTGAAAACATGAAAATATCCCTAGGAGACATCTCATAAGGAGAAAAATGAGAGAGAATTCGATGAGTTTGAGTTAGAATAGGATTTTAAAGAGATAAACTATATCTAAGAGATCTTATCCAATAATAATCATATAAACTTATCCAAAACTCTAAACTCTATCTAAATTAGAGGGCACGACTTGGAGAGAATTCCAATCCAATTTCATAGTTTTAAGAGTTATAGTTCATATAAAATTCAAACTTTACTAGATTTGGATAAAATAAGATCATTATCTTCTCATAACTATCCAAAACTAAATCAAAATCTATTAAATTTATTAAATTTTCTATCTTTTGTACTAATAGCTTTTTTTTCACATGTTAATTATTTTAAACTTTTCAATTGATTTATAAAATTCTTTATCTATTTATTTAATTTTCTACTCTCAACTATTCTATATAATTTTCAAATAAATAAAAACATTCATACTCACTTATCTCTTTCTTTTTCATTTATTAAATCATTAATTTATTTAATGTTAATCCTTTTCATAAAAACAAGTTAAGATAATAATTTCAAGAAGTTAACAACCTATAATGATACCTAAAATTTTTAGATATTGCAACCTAATACATAACTAGTGACATTAAAAGAGATTACGAAGAAAAGTCACCGAAAGGAGGAGGAGTGAGATTGAAGATGAAACAAGACGTGAGGAAAGGAATGCTCTCTGATAAGAAACAAATATTGCCGAGAGATCAATCAAGAAAAAGAAAATGGATATGTCTGATCAACATGTTCTACAGTTGCTAGCTATTGATCCTTCAGAGTTAAAAATGAGAGAAGACTACACCAGTAGGAAGTATGAATCGAGCATCCTATCAGGACAGACTAATCTTTGTCCCTACATTGGATGACTCAATGTCAAAGTTGTCTGCTAACGACTTGAAAAAAGAAAGTTCACAAATAAATGATCATTTGCTGCGAATGTAGGAAGATAACGATAAGATAGATGACGTGGAAGGTCGTCAAATCTTAATAGGGGATAAGATGCTTAAAAAATTGTAGAAACATTAGAAGAGAGTTGTCATTGTTAAACTACTAGGGAAGATAGTTAGTTATTCGTGTTTTGCAATCAAGATCTAGCAATTATGGAAACAGGCAGGAGAACTAGAAGTCATTGATCTGGGAAATGACTTCTTTCTAATAAAGTTTGAAAGTGAAGAAGTGTATCCAACAGTTCTATCAGGAGGCCTGATTCAAATAGTTCTCAAAAATAAAAACTCACACAAAGTCTCGTTATATATGTTATCCCCATGTATTGTATTTGTCGGGACCCCTTCCCAGAGTCAAGGGCGGCCCGACCGGCACAGCAGCCTGACGAAACTCTCTGACCAAGATGAGTTCGCCCAACCGCTGTTAAGCCATCTTTGCAAACCTCATGTGATGGGACGATATCAGAATGATTGGAATCATTAAAACTAAAGTAAGCAATAATTCAAACGATAGCATTTCATTTA
>JAJIYU010010282.1:0-16240 GCA_030144865.1 Tinospora cordifolia | reverse complement strand
GGGTATCCCAAGATTTTTGATCAAATAGAATTGAACCGTCAAATGACGTGGAACATGAGACTTGGGAGGCGGGATGTTACACTGGAAGTCGGGGTGTCACATTTTGTCACTAGGTTTTTCTTGATAAGGTTTTTAATGAAGCAAAGTCATGTTAACATACAAGAATATTGTACTTTTTCCTTTACAAATATTTTTTTCTCTTTGGGTTTTTTTTTTTTTACTGATAATGTTTGAACGAGACTTCTTTGTAAGAATAAACATCTAAAGGGAGTATTATAAATTTTTTTATAAATGTGGATGTTCATATATATTTTCTTATAATAAGAATATGAATATTTATATATCACTTTTCTCAATGTTATAAATGTGTGTATTAATATGAATGTACTTACATCAATAACAATATATTTTCTATCTTATAAATAGAGGCCCTTGTAATGTTGTAGGATTATTAAAAAACAATACAAACCATATGCATCTTCCTTGTATTCGCTTATACTAAAAATATGAATATTCACACATCACTTCTCTTAATGTCATAAATGTGTGTATTAAAAAAATGTCATAAATGTGTGTATTAAAATGAATGTACTTATGTTTATCACAATGTATTTTCTACCTTACAAATAAGAGTCCTTTTAATGTTGTAAAATTATCGAAAAATGATACAAAATCATTCTCATCTTCCTTGTGTTATTCATAGCTCTTCTATTGTTTTATTCTACTGTTTTTTTTATTAATTTATAAAATTATCTTTATTTTTTTATTATAAAGTTCCTGTTATTTTTTTAATTGAAATTTGTATAGGAATATGAACTACAAGACATTTCCGCTAAAGAAGGAGAAACCACTTCTTGTAATTGACTGTACGTATCTACATTTTAAAACTCATTTAGAATTTATAAAAGTTCACATTATTTAGAACTAAACTTTTTAACAAATTCAGAGTTTATAGAAGTCGAAAAAAAGTCCTAATTGACTGCATCTCTATGCGACTTGTCTTTCTTTACATGCTTTTCTTCAACTTTAAATTATATCTCCTTTTTTCCCTCTTTTCTTTCTTACTTTTTTTTTTTTTTTTTTTTGTTGTCAAAAATAAAAGGAACAGATAAGTGCTTACCTCACACTTGTAAATCTTTATATTTGGCCATACACTTCTAACTAAAATTATAAACACAGGGACCTTTTTGTTTAGATGTAGAGTGTGTGATGGACATTGAATACCTTCAAAATGTTATTCAAAAGTGAGTTTATAGTTTTAAATGTACAAAAATAAATCTCACTTCTATTCAAAAGTGATGGAGCATTACTTTTTTTTTTTTAAAATGGAAATCGTATTTTGTTAATTGTTGGAAGTGTATCAAAAATTAACAAATAAAGCTCCCAAGACTGCAGTAGGTGAGATCATCTTATTCAATGATAGCTATAATTTTGTCTCAATGTTGTCTTTTCTTTTGAAAGTTGTTCCATCTATATAATTTATTTATTTATTTTTCGAAACTTCAATAATCAAAGCTGAAGGCCTTGGTTTTGCAAGTAGATGAGAGGAAGGAAACATCGGAGAAAGCTTCCTGCAACTTGCACGCTTACATATAGTAATATTCCTGCTGAGCTAACTCTTGCCATCTCCTGAACAATTCCTAGGTCACAAGTAATCAATTTATTTTTAATTTTTTTTAATACTTAGTATAACATAATACAAAGGAAAAACATAGAATCATATTAATTGCAGAAAATTGACACCTTTCTTTTATGTTTACTTGATTTTGATTATTTCTCATCGTGGTTTAATCTAAATCTTTTTATTAATTTGACTTTTTTTTTTTTGAAATTTATTTTTAAGAATGCTGTAATGGTAGTGCAACTTCCGGGAGATAAAGTGGCTGTAAAGTCAAAGAAGGTGAAAGAGAAGATGCGTAGACATGTAATTGTCAATTTTTTTTAAACTTTTCTGCAGCTTTGTGTAACCCATTCACTTCATCTTCTCCAAAGAGCTTTATGCGGTACAATTATTTATTTCACGTTATCTTTCAAAAATGAGAACACTGTTAGTGCATTAAAACATGCTTCTTACACCTCCAAAGTATGTAATAAAGTAATTTCCATGTATTATTGCAATGTTATATGAATTGGTGATGGCAAAAATTTTAAATTAGTGTTTTAAGATAATTTACTTATTTAACAAATTCTTTCTTTAGGTTTTATTAAATTAAAAATTTGTCTTTTTAAACTAACAAAATTTAGCATCCAATTCTATTTAATTGTTTAGTTATTACTATTTTTGTATTTTAGCCTTAATTATGTATATATGTATATATATATATATATATATTCATCTCCAAAATCAAATTTAAGGGGCATTAACATAAGAGTGCTGGTTTTTAAGGTCAATAGAAGCATTCCTTTAACATGTTTCTTTTATATATTCATTGTTTCTCTTATTGAGAACATTCACTTTATATACATATTTAATTATATGATGCAGTAAAAATTTTTTCCAAGGAAAAGTGATCATAAAATTATTTTTAAGAATAAGAAGATAGATTTCTTATTTAATAAACTCAATATCTTTTATTTAAATAATTTTTTAATATCATTATATCTTTATATAGTTATTTTAAAGAAGGAAGTAATTTTATTCTTTTAGATTGTAATACGCTTTTGTTTTAATTCTTCAAAAATGATAATTTTGATATTTGTTTCAATCAAAATATAAAAACTTCCTTCTCATAATTACTTTTTCAAAGTGTCACCTCTCTTTATTAAAATTACTAATCTATCCTGAATGAAGTCCTTGATGAAAGAAGTGCTTTCCAAGTTTTAACTCTTAGATAAAAAAATAGTAGGAAGAATTCTTAAAATTCTAATTCTCATCGTAACATTATTTGGTACTTCAGACCAATGCAACCTAATCCATCAGTTTGTGTTGGGCTTAGTTGGATACGTCGAGTTTGTTTATTAACTAACGTCTCTAGAGCTCCCGTACACAAACTAAGGGCGTCTCCAACGGGGTGTTGGAGACGCTGAGGTGGCGCTCAATGGAGCGCCACCTCAGCATCTTCAGCCCCCCCTGGGCATTGAGCGCTCAGACAGTTCCGAGCGCTCAATGCCCATTTCTTATGTTTTTTATTTTTTTTTTTGTAGTATGTGGTTCCCCAATGCCTGAGTTGGTGCTCAATATCCGTTCAGGCATTGAAGACGCCCTAATATCTAAAACTTAAAAAAATAAATAAAACAAATATAAGATTTATAGCTGCACGTGGCGCATTTTGAGGTATTGTAGCAGTGTATAAGAGCCCTCCTCCATCTGCTCCTCTGGGCTTCAAAACTTGCCACGTCATCCATTCAAGGAGTGGTGAACCAGTAGTCATTACTAAAGCTTCCGTGACTTCAGTTCAGGTGGATAAGTAATTTTTCCGCATTAGGTACAGCGAAAAACTTTCCTCAGTCGGTCGTACTATATAGTTATCAATTTCTCGGGCTTAGAAACAGAAAAACACACCGATTCGCGCACTCGCGAAAATCTCGTCAAAGATACTTCCGCTCCCGAGTGCAAACAACGTTATGTAAGCAGTCGTACTTATTATAATAAGTCGACGGACGTATCATGTTCGATAAGTGATAACTATAACATCGTATCCGATATGACAGCTGACTTACTATGTGGAAACTTGGCCATTCTCACTTTCGTTTCTTTTGCTTTTATCACGCTGCAGTTCTTTTGTGGAGTTTTGATTAGAGAGAATGGAAAGAAAAAAGGGACACACACATATATAATACTGATGCATGGGGAAGGATTGAACAGAAAGTGAAACTTCTCCTCCTCCTTCTCCTCCTCCTTCTCCTCCTTATTGGTTTGGGTGTTTGTTGTTGATATCTCGACCTTTTCTACTTTTGCGGGCGACGGATCTGTTGTCTTTCACGTTCGAGGAACGGTTTGATATTTCGATTTGCTTATTATATTTGGTTATTTATTTATTGTTTTTGTTGTTAATTTCTGTGTGGTAAGTATAATTGCATCTGTTTGCTGCTTTGGTTGTTCTTTATTCTTGTGACAGAATAGCTTTTTATTTTGTTGATTGATTTCTTTGGAGAAGGCGGTGCTTGGATGCTGAAACCCTAGGTTCTGTGTGGTTTTTGGTTATAGGCTGGGTTTTGCAGGGGGTGGTGGTTGGAGGACAGGGGTTTTGGCTTGAATTGGGAGCGATTTACGAGGGTTTCTGGCGATTTGAGGCGGTTTTGGGGAGTATCTATTGCACGTAATGTCTTCGCTGAGCAGAGAGCTTGTTTTTTTGATACTTCAGTTTCTGGATGAGGAGAAATTCAGAGAAACTGTTCACAAGTAAGAGCGTTTTCTTCGTGTTCCCTTTTTTGATCGTTGTGGTTGATTGTGGTGAGAGTTTGAGTTATTGTTGTTGTTTGGTTTGTTTCTTATATATTTGTATTTTTTTTTTTTAAATTTGTGGTTGTGTAAAGATTGGAGAAGGAGTCGGGGTTTTTCTTCAATATGAAGTATTTTGAGGAGATCGTAAACAATGGAGAGTGGGAGGAGGTGGAGAAGTACCTTTCTGGATTCACCAAGGTGGATGATAATAGATATTCCATGAAGATTTTCTTTGAGATCCGTAAGCAGAAGTACCTTGAAGCGTTGGACAAGTTAGTAGTAGAATGAATTAAAGATTTTCCCTATATATATATATATATATATTATCCTTTTCTATTGGCATAATTTTGAATGTGGAAGAAAGGGTTATTTTCACTTCATAATAAGGCAATAATGAATTCTTTTGTGCGTGTGGGTTTTAGTCATGATCGTTCCAAAGCGATAGAAATTCTGGTGAAGGATTTGAAAGTTTTCTCAAATTTTAATGAGGAGCTATTCAAGGAAATAACACAACTTCTCACTTTAGATGACTTCAGGTAAATAATGTTTTTTTTTTTCTTCCTTTTTTACTCTTTCTTTGTTTTCCTTTCTTTGTCACATGCGAAATGTTTTTATTTTAGAGAGAACGAGCAACTATCAAAATATGGAGATACTAAATCTGCCAGGAGCATAATGCTTGCTGAGCTCAAAAAGCTAATTGAAGCAAACCCTCTTTTCCGAGAGAAACTTCAGTTTCCGGCCTTGAAGAGTTCAAGATTACGAACAATAATTAATCAGAGGTAATAACCATTCATAAAATGTATCTTTTCTTCCAAATGGATGCATTCTTATTCGTAAACTCTTTTCCCTTGTTTTACAGTTTAAATTGGCAACATCAATTGTGTAAGAATCCAAGGCCCAACCCTGATATTAAAACTCTTTTTGTGGACCATAGTTGTGGACAGCCTAATGGCGCTAGGGCTCCATCTCCTGTTACTAATCCATTAGCAGGTGCCATTCCAAAACCAGGGGGCGGTTTTCCACCATTGGGTGCTCATGTTGTAAGTAAAGATAGTTGATTGTTGTTCAACAATGTGATGATGACATCGCACAATTGGTTATAAATCTCATTGACATTTTTTTTGCTTTTTCTTCAGCCATTTCCATCTGCACCTACTCCTCTGCCAGCATCTTTGGGAGGATGGATGACTAATGCCTCGCCTGTGCCTCACCCTGTAGTTTCTGGGGCCCCAATTGGCTTAGGTGCTCCTAGTAATGCAATCAATGGTATATAAATTTCTATCTGAAGTAGTTCTTTTAGTAGCTATTATTTGCAAGCAAAAAAGTTGCATTTTTTTTTGGAGAAGAAACAAAGAAAGTATTTATTTATTTATTTATTATGCAAACACTTTACATTTAAATTTACAAGCCAATTTGCTTGCAAGTAATTGAATCATACAAAGGTTACAAGATACTCATGCTATGCTTGCAGGCATCATTCTCAACCCATCATCAAATTTGAAATGGAGTAGCCATTATTCCATTTTGAAGCCCATACCCAAGAGCTTGCTAATAGGATGACATCTTCCTACATTTGATAATTGCCTTTTATCTTGTCATTGAAGACTTTGTTATTTTGTTCGAGTCATAGTCCCCACAGGGTGATTAGTTTTTTGATCAATGCCACCACTCTTGCCTTTCTTGTTGTGCTAACTGGTCGACTCAAGCGAAGACATTCTTCTATGGAAGGACATACAAGCACTCTCCTGGAGAAGTCAAACCATCTAGTCCATATTGCTTTGCTAGTCTTGCATGACATGAAAATATGTTTTGTGCTTCCTCTCTCTTGCTAGCAAAAAAAGCACCATTGGGGATATGTAATATCCAAGCATTCTCTTCTTCAACTTATTTTGCGTATTGATCTTTCTATGTGCTAATAACCACCCAAACACTTTCACTTTTGATAGAACGTTTGCTTCTAGATAGAAGATGTCAAAGGAAATGTCAAAAAAGGAGACCAAGAACACAAACTCGAGAAATAAGATTTACATGAATGCTTTTTGATGTTTCTAGCGACCAAACTCCTATGATTGTGAGTAGAAGTGGTAACATTATCAAGTCGTGCTATTAGGTTCTTGGTCTCTTCTTGTTCCATCATAGTTAAGATTCTTGGTAGGAATAGGTTCCATGTACGAGAGGAGGCCTCTCCCTCCTGCTAAGCTAGAAATTTAGCAATTGATTTGTGGCGACATAATTATAGCCTTTAGATATTGATAACTCTCGGCCAAGGCTTTATCACCTATCCACATATCCTTCCAAAACAAAAGATAGATTGACCATCTCTCACTACCCATACGCACTTGTCTAGCACCTCTCTTTACAATAATCCCAAGAATCGATATAGTTCCTGTTTACAGTTTCTCCTACATCTACTCTCATAGGTTTCCCTTTCATTTGGGCAGAAGATACTATACTCTTTACAACATCTGACCCATAGAGAATCTTCCTGCTGTAGTTATCTCCAAGCTCACTTTGCGCAGAGTGCTTTGTTCTTGTATTCTATATTTTCTCTCTCTAAGCCCCTTTTTCTACAGATTCATGCATTACTTGCAATCCTATTAAGATTTGTAACCTATGCCTATCTGCTCCTTTCCAAAAGAGTGTGCAACAACTTCCTTTCTATGGTGAATTCAACTTTTCTCAAGATTTTAAATATAGAGAGGAAGAATATGGGGATCAGCCTCAAAACAAATTGTATGAGAGCAAGCTTGTGTCTTTTGGGGAGGAAGCTCCTCTTCCATCCGTCTAATCTCTTTAATGCTGTGCTTGTGAGTGGTTTCCAAAAGCTAGAGTTGCAAGGTAGGGGGGAGAACTATGTAAGTCAATAGCCAACATCCTACTGAACATCCTACCTTATTCACCATATCTCAATTTCCTCCTTCCTCATGTTGATGCACAACATCTATGATTGTGCACATCAAATGTAAGCCCTATCATGCTCCCAAAGCATTTTATTAGTTTGATTGCGTTTGAGACATTCTGTGAATTTGTTCCACCCTTCTAGTAGGAGAATTGTGTCATCTCCATATAGCTGGTGAGACACGTCCACCTTGTATGATCCAATCTAAAAGCCTTTTATGAGGGATGCGACCTTGGTCATTAATCTACTAAGCCTATTAGCCACTAATGTAAAGAGGAATGGGGACAACGGAATCCATTGACAGAGACCTCTCTTCATAACGAAGTTACCCCTTGGCCATCCATTAATCATTAGTATGTTGTTGAGGACATGCATCCTATCCATTTGATATATCTACCCCCAAACCCTTCTCCCTTTATACAAATTTCAAAAATTCCCATTGTACCAAGTCGTAGGCTTTGGAAAAATCTATCTTGAGCACTATTTTGTACCTTCTTCCTTGCCTTGTAATCCTCCACCATCTCATTTGCAGTTAAAATTACATCTAAGGTTTGACTTCCCTTAATGAATGTAGAGGCAACCTCTCCGATTGTCTTATGTATCCTAAGCCTTACAAAGATGGTTTTTACAATGGACGATAGTCCGTCCATTTCTTTGAGCAGCCTTTTCTAGGAAGGAGGCAAATTTATGTTTCATTAACTTTGTTGTTAATAACTCTAGAATCAAAGAACTCTTGCATAAACTCTATCATGTCATCTTTTACTGTCTTCCATGATTTTTGAAAGAGCATTGAGAACACATTTGGGTCAAGCGCCTTCCTAACGTCCTCTTCCTCAAATGGTCTTTTTAGGATTTCTCTGTCCTCTTGAGAGATTGCATCCTGGTTAATCCTTCAATTTCCCTTCTCTCCTACCCCCTCTTATGTGAAAATCCCCTTGAAGTATCCTACCATTTCCTTTGTGCACCTTCCTATATATCTACCAAGGCTCCGCCTTCCTTTTTGATGCTAGTGATGAAATTTATGGACCTTCTACTATTAAATATATTGTGAAAGAAGCTTGAATTGGCATCCCTTCTTTTAATCACTTAATCTTTGTCTTTTGAATAGACATTCAGTCCTATCTTTAGATAAATCATTCCAGTTTGTCCTTGTATAACTTTCTAAAGGTGGAAAGTTCCTTGCTCCACCTCTTTGTGTCCTCCATCTGATCTAATCGCTTCACCAATTTCTCTAGTTCTCTCCTTTGTTCTTTTACGCCTGGACGATTCCTTGTCCTACACTTTGAGGTCATTTTTGAACTCCCCTAACTTGACCATAAATTTGTGACCCTCTCTTCAGTATGCCGTCTACCTTGACAATGTGTCCCTTATTCTTGCCATAAACTTTTTTTGTGTGCACCATTCATTCTTGAATTGAAATGTAGTAGGCCCCCAACCTGATGAGGTTGGTTTCAATATCGATAGTTTTGTGGTATGAGGTAGTTTAGAGTACCTCTTGCCCCAATTTGGGGAATAAACCTACTTATTTTGGTGATAGTAGAGACCTATCTAGCTTGCTACCATGTTAGCCAGGTAAAGCTAGCCCCCTATAATGAGAGGTTGATAAGGCCTATAGCTCACTAATTAGTCTGTCAAATTCTTTCATTCTCCTAATGATCTTATGATCATTAAGTTTTTTTGCTCACAAATTGTGGGGTGCTGAAGTCTCCTCCTGCACCCTAGTGATCTTCGTAGAATGCCAATAAGGTCGCCATTTCATCTTAGAAGAGTTATCGATCTTTCGATCTTGCTAGGTGGTACACTTGTGTTAGCCACCATTGGGAGCCTGAACTCTCCCTTATTTGGATATATGCCAAAAATAAACTTGCTAGGTTGTCACTTACATATACTGCCTTAGTATCCTACATGACCAAAATACCCCCTAATGCATTACATATTGGTTGGTAGCATGAACCCCTAAATCTAGGGGTTCCATGGTTGCGCTAATAGAGAGCGTACCTAGTTTCCCTTTTTTAGTTTCTTGGATGATGACTATGTTTGGGTTATATCTCCTAATTGTTTTCTTGTTCAAGGTCCTTTTTGATGATGACCGACATCCCTTTATTTTCCACATGAGATTCCTCATTTGGAACTACCCTTCTCCTTTAGTTGACCCATCTTACTTCTTGCCGATGCCCTTGTTATTAAGTCCCTAGAGCTCCTAAGGTCTTCTAGAGCTTATCTCTTTAGGGTCGCCTTAAGATTCATTTTTTTCATAAAGTTGACTATTGTTTCTAAGGATCCTATTGCACTCCCTCCATCTCCTCCATCCATATGTTGCCCTTGATTTTCTACACAAGGCATTGATTCATACCTTCCCATTTTAGTCTTTGAGTTCTATTCTATAGTTCATAGGAGGTTACGGTGGCTTGGGACCTAGCTATTGTCGTGTTGATAACCTCCTTATGCACATGAGTGATATGTTGAGAGTGGATGTATTAAGTGGGTTCTGTGTCTAGAGGAAAAAGCAAGTGACACACTTGTCTCTTGGACCTATTGTCCCTTTGGTGAAGTCCTCTTATTCACTATCTAAATCCATAAAGGAAAAGTCTTCCTTGCAAGGTATCTCCCCTATGGTGTCATAGGCATCGTCAAGTTCCGCTCCTCCCAAATCTCTTCTAGATCCTCTAGACTTTCTGCTAATTCCTCCTGGAAGCATCTTCTCACAGTTTGGGATCTTCTTGACTCAGCTCTTATCTTGTAGAGTTGCTTTTTCGACAATGTCCGGCAACACACCCTATTGTCCTATGTTTCTTTCTTGTACCTCACTTAGCATGGTCTTATATTGGTCTTTCTTGCCTTTCTTGAGACAGATGCATCTTGGAAGAATTGCTTCTACTTGGAGAATCTGAAACATAGGATGGATCTTCTATTTTTCTCTTGTGACAGATCTGTATTGAGAGTAGTTTCCTTTGCTTCAATTATGTTTTGTATGTTTCTTGTCTCATTTTTGTTACCTCCCACACGTAGCCTTGCTACTTGTGTCCTTT
Organism: Tinospora cordifolia; assembly: GCA_030144865.1. Taxonomy (NCBI): domain Eukaryota; kingdom Viridiplantae; phylum Streptophyta; class Magnoliopsida; order Ranunculales; family Menispermaceae; genus Tinospora; species Tinospora cordifolia. The sequence continues at coordinate 5,928 of JAJIYU010010282.1, read as the reverse complement.
TTTGACTCTTTGGCCCACTTGCATTGATTCAATTCCTTTGGTTTTTTCCATTTCATGCTTCTTTTTTTGTATCTTGTGCATTTAATGGCACATATCGTCTTGGATAGGTAGCATTCTTGCGCGATATATTTCTTCCCTTGGTGGGTTTTGCATTAATTTTTGTGCATTTAACGCCCCATAATCCCTCTTGTAGATGTCTATTCCTTCTTAATGCATATCTTCTCTTGCGTTGCCACATGTTCTTTTCCATCGACATCAACATACCTCTTGTCTCCTTCCCTTACGTTGCCTGTCCATCCTTTCTCCCATCAATCTCCATTTGTCTCGTTCTTTCAATTCCTATTTGTTCTCCTAATGCATTCCTACTATCTATAATGCCAACTACCATTTGTGCCTCTAACTCCTTTGCCGACCTGTAGTCTTGACACTTGAGTACCCTCCTTCGTCCTCTGGATTGCACATCTTCCTTAGGTTGTTCGCCCCATCTCACCGTGGTTGTCCTTCTTATTCCCTTGTTTGGGTGGATCACATGGGTTGTATTAATTTTTTGGATGTCGTATAGGCTATTGCCTACGAATGACCTCATCTTCACATCATCAATTGTTATCCTCCTCATCTACTCCTCTTTTTGCCCCACAAGAATCTTCCTTGGGGGGCCTTTGTCTTCCACCTTCATTTGTCTGTCTTCAACTTATATGTTGAAGGAAGAACTTTGTTCATCAACCCTTTTACTTTTAGTTTGGCCCATCTGGGATAATTTAGTTTTGTCGAGTCCTTGTGGACCTGTAACAGTGCCCAAAGGCATCCGTGATTGTCTTGAAGACCTCATCACTCCATAGCTGGATCAACAATCTAGCAATCCCAATCTAGTTGCTGTGATATAAGAATCTTTGGTCCTCCCATTGTGGCTTGCTAGCCCATCTTGCCACTATTGCTTTGTTCGACTAGAAACTTGCAATCATCTCTTGTTTTTCTTCTTCATTTCAGCTCTAGAACATCACTTTGTCCTCAAATAGTATTGACAAGAAGCGTGGCCTTCCCAATGCTGTTGAGATGCCCTTCTGTACTAGTCCCCCACATATTCAAGGAGTGCTTCTAAATGCCACGAGAGCCATCAACCACTAATCAATTATTCCAACATTTGGGAACAACATTGAACGTCCTTGAGTGATCCTTTCTTGAATGTTATCTCCTTGGACCTCCCTCCTATCCTTTTGGACTTGATCTCCTCATTTAATTTGTATTTGGGGTTAGTTTGGACCGCTTGTTTGCCTTTTGCGAACCTTTTTAGCTCTTAAATAAATGCTTCCCAACTCCTTTCTACTCCTTCTGGTGTGATGGTCAATTTGGCCAAAGTTCAAACAACTTAGCTCACTCTAGTGAATTCACCTTCTCTATTCTTACTTCTTTCTATAGTAATGGCTTCTTCTCCGTCCATTAGTCTATCGTGGCTCCTCGTGTTCCTTCCTTCTTTGTGCCTTGCAAATTTAATGAAACACGTCCATTTGCATCTCTACAAGAAATAGGGTCAATCTCACTCCTTGTTAGGCCTTAATAAGAGTAGAGTGAACTGCCAATTATTGCATACTTCACAATTATTTCGAGGATTATCACATAGATAAAGGTTAGTACTTCCTATGGCTTAGTTTCACGTGGATTATCACATAAAAAATATTATTCTCCAAGGCTCAGTTCATTGAAACGATACAATGCTTTAAACTCATTATTGCAAATCCAAAAATGCTACCGTGTAACTACAATTTCATGAATTTTAAACCAATGCACCATATATTCTTATGTAGTGGAATCCAATTGTGTGATTGCTTCTCTATTTAGTGTTATTGCAAAATTGTATCTGTTAGATTTCTTAAAGATCTCCACTATTCATTGTTCTTTCTACCAGTTGAAAGTGAATACCTAAGAGCTAATTCTCACCATCTCGAATTCCAATGTACAATAAGTTGCATATTATTGATTTAAATTTCAAGGTTTTTAGTTCATTTTGAAGCTTTAAGCATGTAAATGTTTGTGGTATGGACACTTTTTTTAGGAGGCAATATCAAAGGAGACAATGCAATCATTTTTATATTTATTTTCTTCATAATTATTGTCCTAATCTAGATTAAAAAATTCAACATATTTATTTCAGTACATTTGTTTTTTTTTCAATTTTTTTTCAATTTTTTTATTTAGATCCAAAACTTTAGGATTTAGGATTTTCAAAAATGTAAAATTGTTTCTACATTGATGAGCTTCCACCATGTAATAGGACTAGAATGAATAAAAAAGAAGGCAAGCAATTCACTCTCGGATCAAGTCTAATTTTTCATGAACATTGTCAATATATGTCAAACTAAGATTCTCATGTGTCCTGTTCCGTAACTAGGTCCTTGGCCAAGACTCATAAGATCTTGCAAATGCCCAAGCTTAGAACTCGTTCCTCTTTGGCCGCAACAACGAGTAGGTCGGGTCAGCCCCAAATGTTTGAGCCCAGTTGTGAAATAAGCCCTTCACATTGGAAGTTGTGCTTACTGCCCAAATTGACAAAGATGGAGATTGTGGTTCCAAAGATTTTTGTGAGTAGCTACATTATATGAGAGTGGCAAGTCTTGCTAATGGCATGCAAGGAAATTTGCGGGTCCTTTGCTACTCATCATTGTCACTATTAGGGACCCTAATCTAGAAGAGTCGTTTGCACTTGTGTCTGCCTAAATATGTATGCAAAGCCCCTTGGCTTGCCCTTCTACCATTTTGCTTGGGTCAGCCTTCTAGAAAATGGAGTAGAAGAGGTAAACTTGTTTCTTCCTATGAAACTTCTTGCTATTCTCCTCCCTTTGTTGTTGGGGGACAACTAGAGGAGAGACCAAGGTGTTGCTAGAAGGCTTGAGAGAAGACTAGCTTGGGGGGTGTCATTGGCTTGGCACGATTTGAGAGATTCTTTGTTTCTATTTAAAGGCTTGAGTCATGTTTATGGAGACTTAGAGGTTCTTGGGCTGTTGCAATTCAATGTTGATTCGAAGCGCCTCCACCAAATTGGTGGTAAAGAGTCAGAGTTGTTGGAGAGGCTTGAAATTAGATGTTTGGGCTAGTAGTGATTGGAACTGCCATCAGCAATCTTCGATGGAGCTTGCTTTCTTCAAGTTGGCTAGTTCACCCAGTGGTTATTTTGCTCAAAGGAGGACAAAAGTGGATTTGGCAACATTTTTAAAGCAAGGCTAGTTGAATTAGGGTTCCTCTTTTCCAACTTGTCGAACCGTAATTGTGCCTCACCAAAAAGATAGAAGGCAGCTAGGTTCACCTTGTCTCCCTTAGCAATACGTTGGTTAAAAAAAATTTCTCACATTGTTCAAGCCAACCTAAAGGGTTTTCGATACCATCATATGTTGGAAATTACATTTTGGTGTATGGTGGCACCATGGTTCTAGATTACATCCTGAATTTGTCCTCAGAACTTCCATGGCAATGTTAGTTGTTGTTGCTATGTCCTTTGGCGACGTCTCTTGTAAGCCCTTTTGCCCTTGCACACTGCCATGAAGAGCTCTACAATTTGCTCTTCTAGTGAGTGTTAGAGGAGTGCTATTTGCTCCATAAAGGTTTCAAGCTTGGAAGCTAATTCTTCGTGTCTCGCATGACATGTGGTTCTGATTCCAAAATGTTATGAGTCTTGGCGAAGGACCTAGTCATGGAACGAGAGACGTAAGAATCCTTACTTTAACCTATAGTGAGACTTGTCTTTGACGAAGTCTTAGAACTTAATTTAAGAGAAAATTGCTTGCCTTCTTTTATTTATTCTAGTCCTTTTGTATAAGAGAAGCTCGTACAATGCCAGATCAATTTTATGATCCTGAAAATTTTGGATCCTAAATTTTTGGATTTAAATAAGGACAAGATCTCATGTAGGAAATAAATAAGGAAATGATTGAGTTATCTCTTTTGATATTGTCTCTCCTAAAAAACATCCATATCAATTTGTAAGAATCTTCATCTGCAATGTTGTCTCTTAGGAAAAAAAAAAAAAAAACCCCACTTTAAGAAATTTTGTTTACATTCCATCAAACATCACATGAGTTTCATTTTGTGGCTCTTGTGGCAATTCATTTTTAAAACTCATTCATTTTGCATGTTTGTGTTAGAGGAAACATAGTAATGAATCAATTGCGAAACAAAATTCCTAATTCTTATGCTAATCATTTGGAATCAACCACATGGTCATATTCTACCTTGAACTTCATCTGGGGTATTTTTGAGTAGTCAAGGGTCATTGAGATTTTGTTTTTTGTCAATTATCTTGTTACTTTTTAATTTCTCAACTTTCGTCATGTGATTTGATATTGGTTTTCATGTCCTCAGATCTAAACCATGAAAACAACCTTGATTACAAATGATTTTATTCTTTATTTTTTCAAAGTTCTAGTCCATCAGGTAGGAGTGATAAATGATTGGTTGGATTTTGATCCACAACCCAACCCAACCCAACCCAACCCAACCCAACCCAACCTGATGCCATTCAACCTCCAAAACTAGGTTAGTTGGGTTGGAAGGAGAGAGGGGCAGAGAAGGAATGGAGAAGGGAAGATATGGAAAATGCGATTTAAGAGGGTCTAGGGAATGGCAGCTTGGCTTAAAGATAGAGAATGGAGAAGAGAATTGAGTTGCTGCAACAAAATCAAGGAAACATGAAGGAAAGGTTGAAAGGAGTATTCGGGATGGATATAAGGTTGGGTAGGGTTGCGTCCAACCTTTTTTTGGCTAAGATGTTGGACCCAACCTGAAATGGTTGGCTCATCTTAAATATGACCTCACTAATTGACTTTTTACTGAAATCCTACTTGAATCAAAATAGTCAGGTTTGGTGGGGTCGGAAGGGTTTCTTCATCTCTCCCCTAATGGGTAAAATGATAAATATGATACCATTGGATTTCTGAAATAATTTTTTTCCTTCTTTTTTTTTTTTTTTTTTTTTTTTCTGAATTTTAGTGGACATCTACTAGTATTAGACCCACTTTTCAATTTTGCAAGGGATACAAGTTCATCTTGCTCTTCACATATTGAGTTAAATCACACTCATTCAAGTTGGTCCCTCTGAATTCCAAAGCGTATACATGTTATGGTTTTCGGGGGGGTTGGCCTTTGAGTCCCTAGCTCTAGAAGTATTACTTTAAACTTAGCTTGCTGATATGCCAGTTCGTGATCAATCTCATTTGATCACTTTGATTTCCAGCTTTTGCTTAAATTGAACTCAATTTGACAAATTGTTAAGTGGAGATGCAAATTTCATGTACTAATTACATACATAAACCTCACATCTATTTTGAAGCTTATCATGTTTGCTGGTGTTAGAGTTAGTTCACTGAATATGATGCCTCTTTTTGCCTCTTTTAGTAAATTCTTTTGGAAAAAGAAATCTCTTATGTATTTTACTTTTACCATTGATTAGGAAAAATTTTATGCATCTGTTATCATGATGAAGAATCATAGTCTTTCGAATTCGATTGGATACAACTATTTCTATTGGTGTCCAACTATAGTGATACTTATTTTCAGTATGAGCACTTGTAACTCGCTTATGGTTTTGCTTGTGACTTGTGAGTAGCAACTCTTGATCAACTACACTATTCTCATCATGTACATCCATTTGCCATTTCTATTTGGGAAGATAGAAAATGGTGTCTGAAAAAGCTCATTACGATGTCAAAAGAAAAGGAAAATTTCTAGTAGATAGTGGATAGTTTTCTTTGTTCAACAGCCATCCAGCTTGTCCTTCTTGAGCAACCAGTTTTTGTTCTTATAGATGGTTGTGTGTTGTCCCCTTTGATCTGTAACACCCCGCCTCCCCCACCCTATTTGTCGGGCACGCTATTCGTCACGTGCTTGCATGTTAGACATTCCTTTCTTTCTTTCCTTGGGTTGCCCAGGAGGTGGGCGATG
>JAJIYU010010281.1:0-16253 GCA_030144865.1 Tinospora cordifolia | reverse complement strand
CTTAAATATTCATAATAAGGAGTAGAACGATGGACTTTTACCTTAGGGACGTGCTTAGAGTAGCTCAAGAACAAGCTGTCCCAAGATTGCTCCAACTGTCTCTGTTTCACAGTTGCGACAGTGGGTGAGTAGCCAACTTCAAGGGTTTTAAAGTCATGCACAAGATCTTATTTCTCATTCTCTAATCCTTGAAGATCAAAGTACATACTAAGATGAGAGGAATGAACCACTTTACCTTCAAGAAGGGACTGAAAATGGCTAAGTTTCAGGGTTCCAAAGATGGTTCCAGCACACACTTTCTGAAATTTCTGGGTTGAACAGTGCGGACAGCCCCTTTTCTTGGTGTTTTCTACTTCAAACGGCTCAAGGACTGGGAAAAACACTTGTAGGATCTTGTAGGTGGTAGTACTAGCTTCGAATCAAGCTATAATTTGCTTGATTTGGTTGAGGATTGAAAGAGATCAAAGCCAAGGAAGGTAGCTACAGAAATCTGGAAAATTTCTAGGTTTGAGCTCAAGAGGGGGTTTTGTTGCATGTGAGAGGCTTGCATGGCAAGAATGGGTAACATGTGGCAATCCAGGTGGCATCTAGCTTCACATGATGGATGCCCAGTTGACAGCTTGGATTGGCCACAAAGGAGGCCATGAAGTGATGGCCAAAACCATGGATCAAATACCATATGCTCCCATGGTTTTGGTGCTCAAAAATGGCTGAAATTGCTGAAAATCCACTGAAATTCCGAAAAAATAATCAGAAATCTCGTAGAAAAGACAAAACAGGGCCATTTGGACCCTTTAGACATGTGGGCCGGCCCACGGTTTGGGCCCCAAATTGGCGCGGGCCGCAGGCCTGCGCCCGGTTCGGCGCAGTCGGGCCCGGGGCGGCCCGACCCGCTTCAGCCCGCACGGGCCATTTGGCCCGTGCGCTGAAGCAGCCCATTTTTTTTTTGTTTTTTTTCTTTGGTTTATTTATTTATTATTATTACTATTTCTTTTTATACACACATATACATGTATTATATATTAAAATTTCACATTTTTTACAATTATAAATTGTTTAATTCGTCATTTTCCATCAAAATAATCAACATTATATCCAATTACAACATTTATTCACATATTTTCTCCAAAAATCATATTTTTCATCCAAAAATTCCATTTATCATTCTTAAAATCTGATAATTGTTCCAAAAAATCATAAATCCATCCTATAAATTATTTTCCTCAAGAAAACACATCTTCCTAATACCTTCATGTGTTTTCTCCTTAAAATTTCATTTTCTCAAATTATTTTCATTTCCTTTAATAATAAATTCGAAATTGAGAAAAATTGAGGAAAATTTTGTATTTTCTCATTATAATTCCAGAAAATACATTGAGTACATGTATGTCGGACCCGTTGTTCCGATGTTAAAAATGTGGGTCGTCACAATATCCATGAGATATGCTATGCACATTAATCTAAATAATTCTTAAAAATCAATGATGCCATGAAATAAAATAAATCCTTTATTATTTAATAAAAAATTTCAAGAGTAATAATTCAACTTTCGTTACAATGAAACAAAATAAATAAATAAATTTGGGCCTACATGCCCTTCAATGAAATTAAATAAAATTTAACAACTCCCACACAACCTTTAAAATAATTAAATTCCTAAAATATTAAAAATAAATGGGGAGCTATAAAGCCCAATGAATCATCCCAAATATTTAATTCATTATTTTGACAAAATAAAACATGCATAACAACCACTTACAATGAATTAAATGATTTAACCAATTTATTATTTTCGTTGTCATTAAAGACCGAAAGGATATCCCCAGCATTCCAACCTTAAGGAAAGAGCCATTATACTGAACTCAAACCCATTAGAGTGAGGTAATATCAATTTCGAACCCTTTATTACCTCATAACCTCTGTTTGAAATGCTCACGGTGCAAATTTGACCCCGTGCTGGTACGTGGTTAAAATCTCTATTTAATCTTTTATTAATCGTAAGAGCATAACAAATAACTATTTAAACATATTTAAGCATTTCAACAGTATAACATTAGACCACAAATCAACATTTAGAATAAAACAAGAAGGATGACTTTTGATTTTTGATGTAGAAGATCATACAAGACGCAACTACAGAGCATACTCTCTCAGTCATGAACAATATAATAATTTAAGTGCATATATTAAAAAGGTATGTAAAAAAACTAAACACAAGCAAACCTTATTTGAATCAAAATAATAAATTAAAATGTGAAAATCATTTCACCTCGAGATAACTTCCTGAATTCCTTTAAGATCTTTTTGCCAAGATTCGTATAACATTTTGTTACCTTGCAGGCTATTTAGAACAACTTAAAACGAAAAGGGACCAAAGATGTCAAGGAGGCAGAGAGAAAGTAAGCAGAAACTCTTTTCAATTCTCGCTGGGATGAAAAATAATGAGAATGGGAGGAGGTTTATCTTCTTTGGGGGTCAATTCTATCATTTTTTAGCCTTTCTAAGTTGAAAAACTTCTATTTTTACTCAATCGAGGCAGCTAAACAGTTAGGGTTTGAAATTTAGAGTTTTTTCCTATTTTTTGCAATTTTTCTGATATTTTTTTTATATTTTTTAGTTTTTATTATATATATATATATATATATATATATATATATATTTTAAAGCACGTGTGCCGTGCGCACGGCGCGAATTCGTCCCCCAGTCTCTTTTGTTTGTTTGTTTTTTTTTTTTTTTTTAATTTTTTAATTTTTTTTATTTACCTAAATGCATGGACATGATATGTATGGTATATCATATCTAATATGATACATATACGGTAGATTATATAACTTATTAATGCAGATATATCCTCTTGTGCGTACCATATGATATATATTCTTATTAATGCAGGTAATGCCTACCCATATATATTAATACATACGCCCATTACATTAATACATGACTTGCCCAGATGATAAAAGAAAATAAGAAGATTATATATACATGGTATATGACTAATTGGTATTTATATTTATCAGACTAAATGATACATGACTATATTCATATGACTACCTATGAATATTTTAATTAGATACATATATTCTATACATACTAATCTATACATATACTAAAAATCTTTAATATATATATATATATACATAATGCATATATGTGTACCATTAACACATATTTATGTACATGTTGTTATATAATTTTCTTAATTAATTTCTATTTCTTTCTATTATTTATTTTTTGGATACCTTCAAGTCGTAGCAAAATTTCTATATAATTTTTTTTAATTACTTACGTTATTTTATACTTTAGAATATATAGAATTTATAACCAAAAATATTATAAATTTCTCAAGGTCAAATTGTTTTATTTAATTTTGTTCATCAAATTTCGTACAAATCTTCGGAATATTACAAAGGAATACCATGATCATAAAAAATAATGCATTGGATCTTAATCTTCAAGGTTGAAGGCTCCAAGAAGCTTGAATGAATGCTACAAATACTATGAAGGAGTTAAGCATCAAAGGTGGAAATGATTTCCTGTTTTAAATTATTATTTTAATTCAAATGATGTATGCATGTATGCTTGTTAGTTTAAGATCGTGTCAAATATACATATTCTATTTTGAATGTACATGTTATGCCTTGAATATGCATGCTTAGAGTTACATTATTGTTGACACATGATATGTGATAACATGATCTATGCTGTGTAATATAACATGCCTATGATGTTTACCTTGCTCACATGCTAATTTAATGTTTATGTCTCAATTAAATATGCTATGGTTTTAGTTTACACTTAATGAAAGATTAATGAAGAATCGAACCACGTACTGACATAGTGGTCCACAGGGGATCACTGTAGGTGTTATTGGGATGGAACAATATGTGTGTCCCTAGTTCCCGAAGAAGGAATAATGGGTGTGTCCCTAGTTCCTCGATATTGGGTAATGGGTATGTTCCTAGTTCCCGAATGTTGGGTAATGGGTGTGTCTCTATATCCCTTGGAAATTGACATATAATTGTCGTAAATGTGGATACGTGGAGAAGACATCGAGGTTAATCCTTTCGATTTTAATTTCAACTAATAAATTAGTTATTATTTGAATCACCTAATCTATAAAAATGTCTTACATATATGTTTCATTTGATTAAAATAATAATTTAAATATTTGGGATGATCCACTAGGCTTTTGATCTCACCCTTTTTTCTAATATTTCACAAAATTAATGATTAGAGGCTACATGGACAATAGAGATTATTTTCAGAGTCTTCTTTTCTAGTTTTGTCTTAATCGGGCATGTTGGCCCCTATTTTCCTTTTCAGTCTAAATGTGTTTTCAAAGGTCCTTGTATCCATTGAATATTGAAGTTTGTTTTTCAAATAATGATATTAATTAATTTCATTCAAAGATTTCAAAGTGTTTTATGAGGAATCTATATGAGTTGACATGTCACAAGAAGTCTCATATGGTTGGGACAATGAAAAGATAAAAAAAAAGAAAAGAAAGAAAAAAAGTGACACATTGCCTCTCAGGTGGCCATTAATAATTTATGCATGATGCTTGCACATGGCGAGAATGTGATCATTTGTTAACCTTGAGGGTAGCACTGTAATTGCACCCTCGGAACAAGATTTCTTCGGCCATGAAGGGTAGGTAGGGTGTTACATCATCCTAGTCATTCCTACAAGTTAAAACAAGCAACAAGGGAAGAACAAAAGAAAACTACATAAAAATTGAGACTTCAAGACCTTTGAGACTTTGGTTTACTCCCATCATCAAAGCAAATACTTGAACCATCCCAAAGAGATTCAAAAAGCTGCCATTGAAGTTTTCATTGTCAACAAAGGGTTGTAAACAACATTGTAAGGTATATAGATTGTATTTAGTCCTAGTACATAGTTCATGGTCTATAATTTATGTTATTAAAAAGTTAAATGCATGGGAAAAAAGAGAGAGAAAAACATACGCAAAGGGATGTATTTGTTTGGGTTACCGCTGTACTGATATGTGTTACCATAATACTGTAGCTTTCATCCTTCATTTTCTATATCTTCATTTTGGTTACCATAGTATCCCACCTTGGTACTGTAGTTTTCTTCTTCATTTTTTTATTTGTTCATTCTGGTTGTTGTGGCATTCCTTCTATTACCGCGGTATTGTGTCAATTTTCCTTGTCTTCTCTAATTTATTGATTCTGGTTACTATGGTACTCTATTGTGGTACTTTCGCTTTTCTTCTTTTTATTATTTTGGTTATGGTGGTAATGCATCCCACTGTCGTGGTACTACATTGCTTTTCTCTTCTTTCGTTTCTTATCTATTCGTTTAGGTTAATGCGGTACTTCTTCCTTCTACAATGGCACACAAAAATAGGGATAGTTATCCCTTGTACATTGTGTACTATACTGGATAGAGAATCATTAGATTATAGTTTAAAAGCATTAGAGGATACTTCAAATTACTAAGAGTAATGATTTGGTTTTAAACTTTAAGGCTGAGGATTTAAGGTGTTAGAATATCAGTGCAATGACAAAAAGGAACTAAGAGTCAAGGTGGAAGTTATTTCTAGATTTTGAATTATTGTCTTGATCTAAATAAAGACTTATATATATATATATATATATATATATATATATATAAACATTTATAGATTTATTTTTCTTTGAATATTTTCATATCATGCACTATCAAGCATAAAAAAAATCATTTGTCAATGAGTTTAACTTATTATCTTCATCTTTATAATATTTTAAATATTAAAATTTTCATGAGCAATATTATTTTCATGCCATCTTACAATTCATAAATATATATATATATATATATATATATATATATATATATATATATATATGAATTGTATGAGACTTCTTCCTATAAATTTATTCTTCTTTGAGGAATAATAGTTTTTCCAAGATTTATAATTTCTCAAATATTCATGCTACATAAAGAAATATAGTTTTTTTTATTAGATATTTATATCAAATTTATTTTCTAAATTAAAATAAAAATTATAATTTAAAACAATTGATTGTGACGAATCTCTTAATAATATTTTTTATGTGATACGAATAAATAAATAAATTTAGAATAACAAATAAATATGAAATTAAAAAATAATGAAATTAAATAATTAAAATAATAAGAAAGATGTCAACATGAAAGTTAATTTTACTAATCAACTATTTCTCTTTTCAAAGAATGGTGTTTTGTGAATTATTGAGATACACTAACTATTTCTAATATTATTTTCGGGTCAATTTATTAATTCACAATTATGTAGATAGTGGACAAAATTTATGTAATTCAAATGCAATACTATCAGTCTAACATAATTTTTTGGTTATTTGAAATTTTTTTTTATAGGTTTTGGTGATGATTTTATCGGATTTTAATATACATAATCTTGGCATAAATGCTATAGATTCTTCCTCAACTTCCAGCTAATAGCCATGACATCCAAAGAGAACTTTTTTTTTTCTTCTCAATAAATTTAGCTACAAAATATAACATTTTTTTTCTTGTTGGCCATAAGATTTTTTTTTTTTTTTTTTTTTTTTTACTTAACTTAGATATTGCAGTGTAAGTGATCTGATCATAATAATTTTTGTACTAAAGATAACAATTTATGAAATCTAATTAAAATTGTAGTTTTAAGCACTATTAACTTAAACAATCTTCTCATTCAAGATTAATTAGTAGCTTTATATTGTAAAATATTTCTGCCACAACTTAGTTATCAAATAATTTATAGTATAATAATATAACTTTATGCTATATAGTTTCTTCATATGCTATGAGGCTATGGTAACAAAATATAGAAATCTAATGATAATACAAAATAATCAAGATCAAATAACAATAACTGAAAAAAGAGATGCAAAATAATATAAATATATATATAACCACTACAAAAAAAAAAAAAAGGAGAAAGAGATGCTTCAGAGAAGAAATACATTAATTGGGGCTAAATCTTATATATTATAATAATAATAGATCTCCAGCCAACTTAGTACCTTGATTACAATATATCTAACCACCCTTTATATGGGCATTTGGCCTTGAAGGAAATATTGATGATACTTATAAAATATAGATACAGAAGTGATAATAAAGATTAATAACTTATAAGTTATGTGAGTATGATGTAATATAAAAAAAAAGTATAAAACCATTATTATGATTTGAAGATTAGAAATATTAAAATCATAGTTATTCAAATATATTTACAATAGTTTCGACGTTACAAAGAGTAAGTTAGGAGTTTATCCATCCAATTATCCTCTAGTTACTCGACATATTAAATTTTATATACTTCTCATATTTTTAATCACTGATTACAAATATGTATATATTCCTTTATGCATCAACTTTAAAAAGACTTACACATTTCATCAAAAGAATCAAAATTCTTATCAAGAAAACAAAATAATAATAATAATAATAATAATAATAATAATAATAATAATAATAATAATAATAATAATAAAACTTAGCAGAGAATCTCAAATTATGCCTTATGAAAAAAAAAAAAACATTGAATAGGTAAAATAATTAAAAATCTCTATTATTGAAAGAAATTATAATCTTATGGCTATGTTTTGTTATTTGGGAGGGAACCAGAGTGGAAGAAAGTGACGACACCACTTGTAATGTTGACGTACGTTGTTTGACCACTCACTACGTCTGAATTCCTCCGAGGCCATTCAAGGGCACTTTCAGTTGTTGATTTGACGAGAATTACCCGTGCCGACATCTCGTCTCTTTTTAACGGTCCACTTAACCGTAATTAATAATTATATTTTATATTTATATTTAATCATTTTTTCAATTTTACAATCAATTAATTTATTTTAATTTGAGGTGCAAAATTTTTTTATTTTATGTCTAATCAATTGCATGTATTACTAAAAACAAACATAAACAATATTGTAAAGCTCAAAAAATTTAGAAAGTTTTTAAAAAATATATTTTTAATTACATGTAATAGGGGTTAGAAATGCAAATTTCTTGTAGGTGGAAATGGCTATAGTAGAATTTTGATTAAAAAAAAATAATGAACTTAATTATTTCATTGGGGAATACCTACTTTTGATTACACATGAAGTTCAATCTCATTAAGACATAAAATATCATGATTTTTCATTTAAATATTTTTATCTATCAAAGTCACAAGATTAAAAATATGGGAAGATTAAAAATAAAGAAGATATTTACTTTCTATTTTTAATATGCTTCTAAAATAGCAATAAAATAAGGGTGGTGTGTGGTCTTTTAGAAAAAAGTGATGAATATCACATCAAAAAAAGGATAATTCTTTTGATTAATGATCATTAATGAAAAAAAAAAATATTATGATGATGATTATAAAGCAAATACATGTTACCATGACTATATAGATGGCCATGATAATGGTTATATTAAATTTGATGAATACTGAGGTCATGATAAATGAAATTAAGTGGCAAAGGTTATGGTGTATTGCTAAAGCTATAATTATGCTTGAGAAATAATTATAATCATAATTATTAATGTGGAATATTAATTTCATAAAGGTTCGTCATAAATAAAAAATAGATATAACAATGACCATAATTATGGATAGGATATGATATAGCAAAAGCCATATAAAAATAAAAATCATGATCATTATGATTAAGAAGTTAGTATAGCAAATGTTATTATTAATAATTTTTTTGAGATCACTATGGTTACAAATTTTAAAAATGTAAATATAGTTATATTTTTCAAGTAAATATCTTATATGTACAACCAAATTGAAATGATATTGTTGCTGCAACATGAAGAAAAAAAGCTTATTTCATAAATTAATGATTAAATACAATGTAAATGAGATATGTTAATATTGATTAATACTGATTAATACATATTGTATCACCAACTGATTGATCTATGTCTTGATAAAACAAAATATATAAATGAGAAATTATTGATGGTAAATAGCTTAAGATTTTGTAGTAGAAAAATAACTTGAAAAATATGATATTGTATTATCAAATAAAGCAAAATTTTATTATAAAAATACATTATATTGCTTAATCTATGTTCGCCAAAAATAAGAAAATATGATATTGTATTATCATATAAAGCAAAATTTTATCATAAAAATACATTATATTGCTTAATCTATGTTCGCCAAAAATAAGAAAATATGATATTGTATTATCAAATAAAGCAAAATTTTATTATAAAAATAAATTTTATTTGCTTAATCTATGTTCGCCAAAAATGACTTGAAGGATATCTCTTTATTTATTTTTGAACAAAATGAGATATTCACATATTGGGGCTATCTACAATTTTAATATTTAAAAAATGTTTTTTTGTCACAAATATATTTGGATTTTGAGATATTTTGCCCATATATTTAAAATCTTAATGATGCTTTGTATAATATTAAATAAAAACTGAAGCAATTTTTCAGTCATTAGGGGCAAAATGTCCATTTTTGAATAATGAGATGTAAAATTGTTTGTGCAATACAAGTATACAAACTAATTTTTTTCATTATTAGGAAAAAAAAACAGTCAAGTTCTTAACTTTAATGCAATAGGAGACTATATCAACTAATAACTCCAAAGACAAGTATAAATAAATAGTATGTTTACATAATCAATTATATATAAAATAGTTCTACATCATTTAACTAATGTATTTGTTGGTGAGGTCTGTATATATAAGATAAATTAATTATATGTTAGCTTATAAAAATCTGACATACCTAAAGTGCATTTATGTAACACATTGTCTTCTCATCATTGCTACACCTAGGTAATATTGCTAAAATGCCCTTGGTGCTCTATTTTATTTTAAAATACATTTCTATTTCTCAAAATAGGGCACATAGAGAAATGGAGTGCTATTAATCTCATGTCATTAGTTTACCATCATCTCGGCCTTATTTTTGTCATGCCTTAATACATCTTATATGACAAGATATAGTCTAAGCCTTCACAAGGCTATCTCAATGTTTACATTCAATTTCAATAACGAGTAACCATAGTCACCAAAGAACAGAAATATACGAAGACATGAAATAAGTTCTTTACCTACAAATAGGCCGATGCAAATAACAAGTTAAACAATATGACTAAGTGAACATTAGACTGATAAAATAATCCAACGGGTCCCATTATTTGACATGTTTTAAATACTTAAAATAATGCTAACCGACATGAATAAATCAAAAGTCAAGCCTCATGGCCATTACATGGTGCAAGAGAAAATATGAATAAATAAAACAAAATGATACATAGGGCCTATATGCCTTACCTAAATTAGAATTAAATTATTATGCCTACAGTGACCTCATAAGTTTGGCACACTGCAACTACTCATTGGAAAGGGTGCTAGCATAACCATCTTCTCAAATTACCTTAAAATGAAGAAAATAAGTGAACCGAAAGAGTTAGTAGATCATATTTTTTGTATTTCATGCATTATAAGAGTCAAAATACCAAATATGTACACACTTGACATACATTAGGTGTTTCATACATTCAATTATTTTTATGTTGGCAATAAAATCAAAAAGACTATTTTTGATATTTCCACTTCTATTAGTTCAAGGTCTAGTCTAGGTACAACTCCATAAGGAATGTATTAGACCAAAGAGAAAACTCAAGACTTCATTAAATCATATAAAAAGAGAATAACAACTTATACTAGCCCATTAGGGAACCACAGACTCAGCCATCATCCCATCCATTAAAATTAGGGACTAACCCCATACATCTGGGGAACACACATAGTGACCAAGTACTAATTCACTATGCTGGTATGCGGTTTAAAACTTATGATGTTTTATTTGGTGTATTAAGCAAAGTTCCTAACTCTAATATGTTTAGTATCATGCACTATTATCAACGTACGATCATAAGGCATCAAAATTTGAATTGCATAGCATGATAGCAACATCAAAAGAATATTGGGGCATATGAGACATTTTATAATCATGGCATAGAAAAGTCATCAAGCACGATATAAAAGTATGTTATATATTCATTATTGTTATATAAAATGACACAATGAACCATTTAAGCAAAAAGATACTAACATGCAACAAATAATTTAATCCAAATATCAAAATTAACCGTGTTTAATATTTAAAACCTGAATAAGGCAAAAAGTAAGCGTATTCATCTTCACCTAATACTTGAGTTCTAATTTCCTTGAGAATCATGTTGTGAATTTGATTCTTAAAATTTAGAACCTAAAACATTTGAAAACATTTGAAAATATTTATGACATGTTTTGGTGTTTTTAAATCCTAACTTACATAATTTTACAATTTAGGGGTCCATCATGTGAAATGATGCATTGCTCATTGGCTTTAATGAATTAGTGTCCTTTCTTGTGCATTGAACTTGGTGAATACATTTTTAGCTATGAAGAGTTATACTGTATGATTTCTCTTAATTGTTTTAAATGTGTTTAATGCCACAAAATATTTAACCATGGACAACATGCATATGTTGCATGAAATCATGACTTATGTCACATTATATGCACATAAAATTGCCATTTTGTGCCCTAGCCTAAGAATTTGTGCACATCTAAACATCAATTTCCTGCAAGCCTCCTTGCTGGTTTTGATCTGCACATGTGCATATAATGACGCACAAGCTACATCATTGACAATCTTATACTTAAAACATGAATGGGTATCATTTTCACATGTATGTGTGCATGTTTGAACATCCCTTATTGTTTATGCATGAAATCATTTTTTTCACATAATCTAACGTGTTTCTTAACAACTAATATGCATTTTTAAAGACTTAAAATAATTAAAAAAAAGTTGGAGGGTTCTACGATTTAATCTTGGACATAATACCTAGTTTACCTTATACTATTGGAATGTTTTTCTTAGGCTATATAGGTGATGTTTTCGTTGGGCTTTCATGGTTGGTTTTTTATCAGTTTGAATGGAATAAAAGCACAAGAAAATCTTGTTTTTTTTTTTTTGGTAAGGATGAGAGGGCATCCAACTAGGGAAAACTAGGGTTTTTGGAATGCTGAAAGGTGTGAGATGTCACACTTGCTGGGGCCGTGTTTGTAAGATGATTTGTGTGTGATGTTTGGTGAACTTTAATGGTTGTTTTTGGTGCCCTAAGGTTGGGAATCATGCCTTGTGTACTAGCTCTTCTAGACCAAAAATTAATGGAAAATCGCAAGGATGATGAGAAATGACAATGGCTTGAAAGATGGGATGTTTTAATGCAATCTTAAATGATTTGTGGCCAATCTTTGAAGGTTTGACAGGGTTTCTACTATTTTCTCTTGGCTTAAACTTGATTGAAACTTGACTAAAAATTGAGGGAAAGAAGATGGTTTAATCAAGAAGAAAAAGTGAAGAAGATAGGTGAATATGGAATTCTTTTGTGTGCTTTTATGTTGTGATTTGGGGAGGTTTTTCACAAGCTTTTGGCTTCTTTTTGCTATGGCTGATAAGGAATGAGTAAGAGGAGACGAAGATGTCAGAGAGGCAAAAGAGTAAAACTGAATAGGGTTAAAGGAGAAAAGAAATCATGACTTTTAAGGAGAATGAGTGCATGATTTTTGTGGATTATCATGAGATGTGGTTTTATTTGGTCAAATTTGTTTGTAGAAGGTTTTTAACTTGAAATAAAACTCTTGAATCCATATTCAAGTCTACAATCATTTGCCCAATAGGACATCTCCTATTATTAAGAAAAATTATCTATTTAATTATTTTAAAAAATTCAAATACTTGCATCTAAGTTAGATTAGGATTCATTGAGAAAAGCTAGAAATTTTTATTTGGATTAGGACTCCTTGGAAGATGGCATCCCATATGGCATTATCTCATGCTCCACGTGTTATTTCATTAAATTGGAATTGGGCCCACATGGTGGAACGCATGTCACTTTTTCATTGCATAAGCTTCTCACCAACAAATTACCGCTAATAACTTAATGTGCCCCTATTGATTTCGAATATTCTTAATGCATGCTTTGTGATCTCTCTAATAGCACAAGATTCAATCTTAGTCATCCATTTATGTGACCACCCATGATTTTGTACACAGAAATTTCGGGTCCCAAATATGTATTTTCTGATATTTTAATGGAAATACATAGATTTATCTAAAATTTTCTCAATTTTAAATTATTTATTGGAGAAAATGAGAATAATAGAAAAAAATACAAATTTGAGGAGAAAATATATGAAATTATGAGAAAAATGTACTTTTTGAAGAGAAATAATTTTTAGGATAGATTATTAAATTTTTGGAATAATTATGAAATTTTTAGAGTGATAAATGAAATTTTTGGGAGAAAAATATAATTTTTGGTGGATTATCCAACTTCTGAGAAAATAATTGTATAAATGATGAAAATTGATGTATAATGGAAAGTTTTGATGAGAAATAAGGATCAAATTATTTTTGATGATTTTAGAAAAAAATGCTAAATTTTGAGGTATATACGTATATATACAAAAAGGGGGAAATGAAAAAAAAACAAAAAAAATAATATATATATGGGACGGGCCTGGGCGGACCCAGGCCCTAGTGGGCTAAAACCCAGCCTGAACAGGCTGGAAACCCGTGCGGGCTTGAGCCGAGCGAGAGAGGCCTGGGCGCTTAGCGCGCAGGACGGCCTGACTGGGCTGGCCGGCTCACGCTCCCAGCCAGGAGCCCTTTGTTTTTTTTATGTTTTTCCTTGATTTTGCTCAATTTTTTGGACATTTTTGGGCATTTTTCAGCCATTAAACCATGGGAATCCATGGTATTACACCCCTGGTTTTGCCATCAAACTTAGCCACCTGATATAGCCAATGGACATTGCCAACTGGACATCCAGCATGGGAGCCACCTGGATGGCTACATGTTACCCCCATCTTGCCATGCAAGCACCCTCCATGCAACAAAACCCCTTCTTTGAGCACAAGTCTAGAAAATTCCAACAGCTATAGCCTCTTCACAAGCTCAAATCTCTCTCGTTTCTTAGCCAAATCTTCTGAATCTTAGCTTGTTTTGAAGTTCATACTACCATCTATGAAGTCCCACAAGCAGTTCCCCGAATCTTGGAGCCATCTGAAGTTGAAACCACCAAGAAAAGTAGTTGTTCACAGTGATCAAACCCAGAAAACCAGAAAAGTCTGTGTTGAAGCCACCTTTAGAGCTTCGGACGCTAGGCCGTTTCAAACCCATTTTGGAGGTGAGATAGTCCATCTTCTTCATTTTCATGTGTACTCTAACCTCAATTCTTAGGAAACAAAAAATGAGGTTTTACATATGATTTTCTAGCCATTGAAGTTGGTATCTAATCACTGTTGCAGCTGTGTAACAGAAACAGTGTTGGAGCAACTATAGGAAGCTCACACCTGAACCATTCCAGGCTTGTCCCTGAGGTAAAACCCATCATTCTACCCCTTATCATGTGTATTCAAGTGTCCAAGTGGTAGAAACCAAAAACTAAAACATTTAATACGCTTTATAAGCCACTGCTGTTAATTGTTAGACTCACTGTTACAACAGTGCTGACATAAACCAATTTGAGACCAGATTTGGAGCTATATTTGGAGCACTTAAAGTCACCCATTCGAACTGAAACCAGAGGCGTTTTAGACCTCATTGTAGAGGTTATAGAAAGGTATAAGGATCTCACCTTGAGCCTTTGTGAATATGATTTGCTATACTTACAAATATGCCATGCTTGTTAGAGTGCTAGGACTTAGAACAATTTCTTGTGTTCTTTTAGAATGCAGCAGAGAAATTGATGGAATGATAGGCATGATTTTAGTATTACATGTTACTGATTCGAAGTATTCTTGATTAATGAATGTTTTATGACCTACATACTGCAATTAGACATAAGAAATGACCAATGGAATTGTAGTTTAATGGGGGAATGAATACTAGAAAGATAGTAGAAATTATAAACCCAAAAAATTCCTATAATCTGACTACAAATTCTGAGATGAAATTAACTGACCAAACTTTGGTAGATTGAGCTGAAATTTTGGTGGAGAGACCCCTAAATATGTCTACCAAGTTTTAGAGCATTCTGATATGGAACAGTGGGTCAATTTAGGCAAACAGTCATTGCATGTCATAGGGTATACGAGATTTTTTACAATCTCTATTATTATACCTAGAAACCCTAGTAAATGATGCCCAAAAATCATGAAATAAAAATATGGAGGAAGTTTAGGCAGTCTAGATAAAATCTAGAAAGTTTCGCATAAATTCGACTTACGGATTAATCGCAAAAAAATTGGCAAGTTTGCTGCACAAGGTAGCAAAGAATACAAAATTTGACTAAGTGTTGGGATTTGGGGACTTTGACCCAATTTTGATCCAAATTACCTATTTTGATCCAATTTGGGCACGAATTGACCAAGAGTGAATAGGATGACCACATTTACCAGATTTGACCAGGTTTGACCGATCGACTGAAATCGCTCGGGTGGATCGAAACTGAGTAAGGACAGTGAGATTAGACATTGGGCCACTGTATGGGTAGAACTGAGTTTGAGTTATGATTGATGTAGATTCGAGAGAGTACTGCAGGACTAGGCCGATTGTTGACGGGACATTGGTGCGCAGGACCAGAGGTGAACAATCTTATTTAGGTGTTTTCTGTGACTTTTATTCCTTGCATAAAACTTGTGCGAAATAACATGGCTTAAATAGTTTCACTTGATTTAGATACATCTGATTGATTTTGAATGTGTAGATGTACACTTGTAGTGAGACCACAGGCTCGAGGGCTGAGCGTCGGGGTCAGGGTACTTGATGTGATTGAGGTTAGGCTCAAGGTTCGAGCGTGGGGTTAGGGCGTATAATCAATGCGCCTAGCTTTCGACCCGCTCGAGTTATGACACTCGAGGATCGAGTGCGGGGTTAGGGTATTCGCAGAGTACGATAGCTTACGACCCACTTGAGTGGCTAGTACGTCTGACTCAGGACCCGCTTGAGCGATGACCATAGGTTGGGTTGTTGAGTTAACCTAGCCTGAATGTGTTTTTAACTAACATTTATTTGAGATGTTTTCTAAAACTGTTGCACTGTTTATGTAATACCTGAAATTTTAGTGATGTAATAATTATAATTCTTAAAATTTTAGTGACGTAATAATCGAAATTTAAGTTTAAAACACATACACGTATATATTTATATATAAATACATATATATGTTTGTCATGGGTATGCAATTAATTAGTTAGCATAGAAGTATAAAGGAATATACATTGATTAA
>JAJIYU010010280.1:0-16240 GCA_030144865.1 Tinospora cordifolia | reverse complement strand
TTTGCCATTTTTTTTTTCAGTTTTTAGTTTTTTGAGCACTTAGATGGTTTAAATGTCCTGCCAAATCTCATCAAAGAAGTAATAGTATCTTTGGATTTAAGGGTGCCCACAGTCACCACTTGATGAAGACCCAGGTAGCTCCCTAGAATTTTTTTTCAAGGGCTGCCTATATATATATATATATATCAAAAAATAATTAATTTTAATAAATAAATATAAAATTAACATTTTAAATAATTAATTATAAAAATTATGAATTTAAATAATTATATATATTGTTTAATTTAAATGTAAATAATAGATATCTAAAATAATTTATTTATAAATAAAATATTATAATTAGTGTATTTAATAGATTGTAGGTCTCATATAGTATAATCTAACAAACTTAAATTACCGTGAGAGATAGTCCAATGAATCACTTGAAACAGTGAATCACTTGAAACAGCATGTTCTACTGGTAAACTTTTCACAACTTAAACATAACAGAAAAATGCAAATACAATCTAAAAGAACAACAGCTTCTATTGTGTACCTTAACTAAACTGTAACTGCAGCTACTTGCTAACTACAAGGATCCAACGGCAGGAACACACGCTTCAGGTTCTACAACTCATTTTTTCGAACTTTACCATTGTGAAATCATTCTTAAAAATCATATCCAAACAAGCTGACAAGTGCCTGCAGGACAAAATCACTCGATATCGTACCCTTTCTCTTGGAGCTCTGATATCACCTCGTTCCTCATTCGTAGCCATAGCTTCAACGATTCTTGCTCAAACTTCCTCGATTGTAACTTCTTATGGTAGTCTTCATAATCTGGGCCTGGTCCCATTACCCCTTTTGGGCCAATGGTAGTTCCAATCGCGCCTCCTTTAGCGATGAAATCATCCATTGCTTCTTTATCACCTGGGTATGGAAATTTACGACGCTCATATAGATGGGCCATCTCCTTTTCTTCCTGAGAAAATAGAAAGGAGGAGCTTGTAATGTTTCGTTCTTCAAGTGACACCATAAGCTTTGGAGACACCATCACATTAGATAAATCAATTGAACTTGTGGGGACTCCTTTCTTACCCCAAAGGGTAGCCCGATCGATACGGTAACCTAACAAGTTGTTCTCCTCTAACAGACTTGCTAAACTACTATTAAAACTAATCAACCATCAATCATTAAAAAAAGATGCACCACAGCACCATTACTCACTTACATTAACATGTATAGGAAATTTGGCATTTATGGTATTCATTTGGTATATCAAACTAGCCTGAGAAAATCTTTCCTGCTCAAAGAGGTGGTATCAAATGATACAACTTTACAGGTGCCAGAGTAGAATACTAAACACAAACGCAACATTTTAACTTGAATAATCATACAAATGATGATTGAATCCAATATGAGTAAAGCTAATAAAGAGGGAAAAGGCAAGGAAGAGAACACCCAAAGAAGTGCACAAAAAAAAAAAGGATAACATTAAGGTTTTTTTAAGACCATGTTGCCCTTCTCTTAAGATCTAACTAATCTATAGAGGTCCCTAACCACCCATAAGGCTATGACTCATAAGACCCAAGGCATAAGACGGGCCCACCCTTAATTAGAGAAGCTCAAACGGAGGGTTGAGAGTTGAACCATGACCTTCTTGGTCATTGTCTCTTCTCCCAACCATCCAACCGATACTCAAATGGGTGATAAATATTAAGTTTCCATGATGAGAGTATGCACATTGGTGACATTATATGCTATTCTACCATAGGAATCACCCTAAGTTGGCTCGGAGTGTATGTTACATAACATTGTCAATTGCATGAATGAACGGTTGCGCGTTATTAAGCACAGGTTTTGAATCCTAAAAATGTTAAAAATGCACATTGGCATGAATTTTCATCAAAATTAAGAATGTTCACGAGAATAAAGATTTTTTTCATCTTCTTCTTCCATGTACAAAATGGACAAACAGTTTATATAGAATAATAATGGTTTGGAAGGAAGTAATGCAAGAGAAAGATGATCATTTACCTTGGGTCGAGGCTGAATTGACCACCAACCAAGCGGTGACGTTTCATTCCACCACCAAGCCACACCAAAGAGTGCATAGGTACAAAGTAGGCCCTTACCTATTTGCCTCCAGTACAAATAATCTTCCTTCCCCAAGCCTATTTGCCTATTTTAAGATAACAAACAAAAGAAAAACAAGGAAGTTATCAAAAATTAACTTCATGTTGTTGTTCGCCTTTGTTAAAAAAGGGTAAAGCTACCAGTTTTAACCGTGGGTCTTAATATGAGTAAACAATAACAAGATTGAGAAGAAGAAAAAAAAATCAGATAGTTCTCAATCATAGGCTTGAATACCTGAGAAATCGCTGGACCTTAAACTTCTTCATGGTCACTAAACAATGTCTTCGGTGGGGAATTTTGTCGAACAGCTGAAATGCCTGATTTCCAAGTAATGGGTACCACCAGAAAACCCAGAATAATCGAACAACCAGAGATCCAAATTGCTCGAGGAAGAATGATTTTTCAAACCCAGTTGAAACTTTTTCCAATTCTCCTAAAACAATTCTTCTTCATGGCCAGTACTCTAAGATAGATGCTCATCTTCTTCAACCGTACCCGTATTTTTTCTTTTCTTTTTTCTCAATCATCCTACGCGCACACATCCTTTTGACATACTTAAAGGTGATCATATGATGAAATAAAACAATGTCACCCCTAGAAGGCAGGAAAAGAATCGGTCCCCCGTAGAGATTTTTTCAAAGAAGGGTTTTGCCTTTAATTTTGGAGAAGATTTTTTGTTTTTTTTAATAGGGTGGTAGTATTTGTAGTCTATTACTTGCTGGTGGTACCTAATTTTGAAAAAATTATTTAAATTGTCTCCGTATTTATCCAGTCACCAGCAATCCAACGCACATAAAAAAAAAGGGCAATTAAAAAAAAATTCAAAATAAGGTACCACTAGAGTATAAATAATTCTACCTTTTTTTTACTAGTATCTTAAATCATAGTTTATTAAATTTACAAGTATATTCCAATTAAAAAAAATTTAAGTTTCCATAATATCATTGTGTAAATGAACTTAAATGCCCTTCTTTGAAACTGGTTGCATATTCTAATTTTAAATCATATTTACTTTCACTATTTTAAAATAAGATTGGTAAAGATGAGGAGACGGGGGGCAAGTGATATAGATTGAGAGGGTGCCGAAAGTTTTATAGTAAGAAATTAAAGTTAGGTTCTAATAAATGTAACATGATTCATTTGCCAAATCCTTAAAACAATGTCCAACTTGCTTGATTGACTTATGTAGGTAACTTGATTTCATTGTTGTCATTGCATATTCATCTTTAAGTAAATTGAGTTTTTAATTTTGCATTTGACAGGAGTAACCTCGATTTTGATTTCGAGTTCTACATAGAGACATATTAATAGGTTTTAGCTCTAGGTGATCTAATGGTATGTTTTTTATTTTTATTTTGCTAAATGGCGCCTTTTTTTTTTGTTAAAACCATTAACAAATTCCAAGTGAGTTTTTTTTTTTTTTTTTTTTTTTATATATGTTAAGTAACTTGTAATATCATTTTTGCCATGTACATCATCATGAACATTTATAATAGGGCATTGTCTCAGAACATTAATAATACCCGACACTCTTTTTTTGTGCTTTACATCAAAATTGAATTGAAGTGAGTAGAAATTTTACTTATTGGATGTACTAAAGATGTTTTTAGATGATTCGCTGAACTACAAGTGCAGGTATATGCGAGGCTTTTCATGTTTTCCGATTGTTGAAGCAACGAACAAAAATTTGAATCATCTTTCATATTTTTCTAACTGCAAGATATCCGAGACCCGAGGATCATAATTCCATTTATATCTAAGCTGCATAGTAAATGGGCTTCTTAATATGGTATTTTGTTAGTAATCCTTTCTAGACCCCGACTTGTCATATGAGTCTAAATTTCATATTTTCGTATGTAAAAAAATATAAATATTTTTATATACCAGATGTTTATTAATGAGTACCGAATGTTCAAAAGTGTAGCCCAGCCATGACATATAAGCTACTACTACGTTTTTTCCAATAATTCGTTGATCCATCATGAGATTATATAATTAATCAATTTGTCCTCTAAAAATAAATGACTAATGCAGAGTAATTAAGAAAAATGATCTATTTTACTATTCTATTAAAATCAAGATATGTAAAGTAAAATATAAAGAAAGGAGTAAAATAGTGAATAAGGAAGGGAGTAAAACAACAAAAAAATCTTATTTTTTCATTGAAAAATAGATTTGATATGATTTGATGGTAATACCATTTTGGCCTGCAACTTCCACCATTATGATTCAATGTCTATCTTTCTAAATTTATAAAAAAACTCATAATAATGAGAAAAATTACTACTCTCCATTTTCATTCTAAAAGCATCTAGTTACTTGATCTTGCAAAAGCAAAACATCAGTAGAGGCAGCAACAACTTTTCTCATGTAGAACCCATGGTTCTCAGTTCTCATCATAGGATCCTCTAAAAGCTAAGATGACCCATGGTTGAAGTCTTCTATCAACTTCTTCCTTAATATGGCGTTTAGTTGCCTACTTCATTCTAAACTCAGTCCTAATTTTAGCCTTTCATTTGTTCCAATGTGCTTGGAATTCTTACACAAGCTTAATTTGTATTATCGAGCCTTCTTTAGCTTATAATAATAATCTTAAGATTGTGATTTTTCTTGTATTAGATCGGCTAATCCAATGACTGGAGCTTCATGATCACTAGAAAAAGAAATGGGAATTCAAGTAAGGCTGTGAATTTGGAAACATGAATGTGTTCATTGAAACAGAAAAAACAAGAGAGTGCTGAAGAAGATGACAAAGAAGAAGAACTGGAGACTGAAAGATGGACTGATGACAGTGAATGCATGTGTTACTTTCGTCAGAAACTAAGTCTTCCTCCTAAAGTTTTAATGAGGATACGTCACCATGGAATATCGTTAGTATTGATTCACAGCGTTGTTTTGCACTGACTACAAGGTATGATCTCTTACCTGAAAAGAGAATTTCAGATTTTGATGGGTCAATAATAAATCCAACACAAGAGCACTCACTCCTTGGTTCTTGACAGAGCCTTGAAGAGTAGTATAGTAGTAGTAAGGAAAGATGACTACATGAAGGCAATAAAAATAGTTTCTTGGCTACTTAATTCATCTCATGATAATTTAGAAAGATCTTCTTCATCGTGTTTTGAGATCATTGAGTCAAATTTTCGATGAATCCTTAAATGAGGTTGAGGTTTTTGATATCAACAAGCAAGCCATGGAATTGGATGATGAGCTTGATGCTAATGGACCTTTGTTCTGGCCATTTGAACAAAAATTCAATTGGAGTTCAGAACTTTTGTGGGATTTCTTCTTCATGTCATTGATTAAAAGTTGCAAAAAGTTCGGAAATGTTGAAGGGCTTTTCATGCCTAAGTCAATCATGCTAAGACTGAACGAAAGCAAGAAAAATAAAGAAAAAAAAAAGACTTGCTTGCAGCCCAAAAGCCACAGTTTCAACTGAGTGGAACACAATGGATGCAAGGAAGAATATGAGCAGAATCGCCCTCTAGGCTAAGGAACACAAAAACCCAGTATTCCTCCAAGGAAGAAGTAACAAAAATGAAGAATGAAGTGCAAAAACTGAACATTACCCTTTTAACAATAGATTGATCAGTGAATGTGATGAGTTTTTAGAGGAGGATTTTTAGCTAAGCAAAAAACTTCAAATTGAGAAATTCGTGGGGCTTGATGAGTTCAATGGGCATGAGGGAATTCATGGAGACGCCATCAAAGATTGCTTCTTGTTAGATGATAGATCATGAACTCCCATCATTTTTTAAATGAACAAGATCTTATGATTTTGTGTGGCGATGCATGTTTAAAATTGTTGTGCTTCTCCTTCTACGGAAATGTTTTTGGCACTAATTTTTGAGTTTAGCTGGGCAATTACTGCATTCTCTCTTCCACTTTTTATTTTGCTTCAATGAATCGCATTGTTTCATCATGTTAGTGATGGCAGAAGATGCTCGGAAATAAAGTGTGTACTGCCATGGGAAATTCCTATTTTAAAGAGTTGTATCAGTGAAATAATCAAAATGTTAAGAGTCAATTTCAGCTTGAAGATTAGACCTTGTTATTTATTTATTTTTTGTGAATGGTTGCATTCATACAAATTATTCCAAATTAATAAATTAAAGACAAGGGCAGTTTTTAATAATAGCAAAGCATATAGAGAGAGGTCATAAGCATCTAAATTAATTTTTGACATAATGAAAAATGCATAAATGGTAGAATTATAACCATAGAATACGAACCCTATCGAAATGCATACTTTATAATATAGGGAACAAATGCCTTCGCCAAGACCCAATAGCGCCATTGCAAACCCTTAATAGGACACGATAACTCAAGATTTGAACCCTTCACCTTTAGAATCTCATATTCTTAACTTTAATTTATTATGTAGATTTTAGTATAAGAAAGCATATGGTGAAATAGAAAGAGGCAAAAACTCTTCCACACCATGGTTACAACTTTATACCTTACTTAGGTGACTTAAATGCTTTCGAGATTTGTTATTAATTTTTTTTTTTTTTATAATGTTTAAAGCCTATGTTCACAATAGAATCATATGAAAAAGAAAAATCAAAACATAACAAAATACATATACATTAAAAAAAAAAAAAAAAAAAAAGATATCACAAAGTTTATAGCTTTTTTTCTTGGTTTTCAATTTTTTGACACTTAGAAGATGTCATCCTTTACTTTATTCGAAACTAATCCTTCACAAATTCAAAAACTGCAAAGATATTTATGGCTTTGTGCTAATCTTATGAGAAGGAGCAAATAAATGGGATACACTCAGGCTTGAATTCCAAAGATGGACATCAATTTTACTTAAACTCAATTCCTAAACTAAACTAACTCATCTAGCTACCATGTTGGTAACTTTGTACCTTTTTTATAGGAGAATTAGTATTAGAATCGATATTGTAGAAGTATAACATAAAATATAACTGCTGTTAAGAAGGGAGCAGAGGAAATGAGATCAAGAAACCCTATAGCTAGAAATAGATTTTATAGATTAAACTATGATTGGAACCATTAACTTATATTCTATTATAAATTATTTTTAGTTATCTTTTTGTTAGTAAAGTTTGAAAAATCTAAGCTGCAAGGAAAGTATTTAAGAGGACTTGAAAAAGAAAATTAAGAAACAGAGAGCTAAAGAGTTACCAATATATCCAACCCCCTAATAATATATATATTAGAGAAGAATTGGCATAAAGGGAGAAAGCATGATCACAAAGGAGCCCACTTCAACCTTTTCTTATCTGCAGCTACCTAATTAGAACTAGAAGAGAATAACATTCCAAGTGTGATCAAATAAATCTAAGTCCCAAAACACAATTAGTTGCAATTGCAAATCATACATAATTACATATACAAATACATACACATAAATCCATTAACTAGATTTCAAGTCATTTGTCTAGCCTTTGGCAATCTATATCTTACATTCCAACCACAAACACACACCACCCACTCCAAAGGTAGGCTCAATGATATATTTTGTTGGTTATGTGATGGGCTCCTTTAAACTTTTCATATAGAATTACAAACAGAGTTCAAAACACTCTATAGAGGCTTTTAGTAATCAAATGTATCTATACTTAACAAGTAGAACCTTAAACATAGATGTGATGAAGATGTAATCACCTAAAATATTTTGTTGACATATATCATTATTAGGCATATTGAACAAGTCCTTAATAAATTAAATCCACATGGCAGTTTTAGCTAGACAATTTTACACATACATCAAAGGTAGTTGGATGCTAGGACATGAATTAATTAAACTAGTAGGTTGGAACAATATCCAATGTGAAAGAAACGAAACTGAATATAAATAACGAAATAACTAAGAAAAAGAAGAAGAGACCTCAGAGTCTTCTAGACAAGATATTGCATGTAGATCTTCTTGAGCAAAAGCAAGTCGATGTGACGCGTAATAAGGTCTTCTCGTGCTTTATGTCTGCCGACTACCGGCCTTGCTTGTTTGGCAAATCCAAAGAAGTGGGCGTGTGTCCTCACTAAGTCGTTTCCTAGCTACGAAAGCAACAATGTGTATTGATTTTTTTTTTTAAACGGTATTGTTTTTGACAAGTTGTGTTATCAAAAGGATGTGACATGGTGCACTGCTTTTGGCTTTTTCACGCTGATATCTCGGTTGCCTCTGGAAAAAGTTCCATGAGGCATTTCATCGAACGACTCACTGGTGTGATAGCGTGGACTTGCGTCCGGGCAGTACATGCACGTTTTGTCGTATTATCACTTTATTTTTTCGTTATTTCACGAGAGTGAAGAATGAAGGTACTTAGAATATTATTTTGGAATGAGAGAATAGGAAGTTTAGGAGCAGATGGTTCGAAGCTTCATCAGTGTCTTGGTTTCTGGAATGCAGATCTTGACTTCTTTATCCCAATTGGCAAAAATTACAGCTGCTGGTCATAGATGGACTCTGCACTGTTTTTTCTATTAAAGTATTCATTTTCAATCTCCGTTTCTATTGAATCCTCTCTCTTAAGTTCTTCTACAGAGAGAGGATTCGATCAGAGGGAAATTTCCATTTCTTCTGCAATTCACAAGGTGGGTTTTTTTTCTTGCATTTCTCTGTTTTTTCCTGATTGGAGTTTTGATTTTCCGATTACATCGATTCTGGGTCTTTTTTCTGTTCTGTTTTCAGTTGGAAAAAAAATGGTCTTTCAAAATAATATTCATTTTGTGGGATTTTTGTTATGTTAATTTACTATTATACTCTAACTTATTGTCATTATTTTTGGGAGGAGATGAGATTCAATGTGATGCTTTCCCTTTTCTTCTAATGCCCATTTAAAAAAAAAGGGTGGTAATCCGAACAGGCCCTTTGTGGATGATCTATTGTGGGGCTTGCTTTGTTCATTGGTGATTTTTCTTCAGGTTCTATGAATCTATTTTGGGAATCGAGTTGTGGGTTTCTTTGTTTATTTCTTCTGGGGATCGAGTTTCGTCTTTGTTTCTTTTTTATTGTATTTGTTTGGTGCCTTTTGTGTTAAAGATCAAGGGCTTTTTTGGTTGGTTCTTTCTACTTCTAATCCATCTTCTCCTGAATTCTTTTTCATTTTTTCTGGGCTCTTTTTGTGGCTTTTTCCCAACTTCTTGTTATGTAATGTTGAATTTTGTTCTGGGGTATCACCTATGTTTCTGATTGAAAGCTTCCTCCTTTTTCTTTTTTATTTATTTTTTATTATGTTCATTTAGGCCATTGAGCTTGTTGATGGGTGGTTGATATATATATATATATATATATATAGAGAGAGAGAGAGAGAGAGAGAGAAGTTCCATGGTTTCCATGATGATGTTGCTTGCTTTATAGCTTGTTAAGAGGGCACCCTTCCTCTCGGTTTACATGACTCTAGGAAACGACTGACCCTTAAGAAACAGACTAACACACCTCATTTGAGATCTGAGTGTTTTTTTTTTTTTCTTGTAATGGATTCTTATTACTTCTTGGTCTGTGTATTACCAATATCCTGATTTTTGGATTGTTGATATATATATATATATATATAGAGAGAGAGAGAGAGAGAGAAGTTCCATGGTTTCCATGATGATGTTGCTTACTTTATAGCTTGTTAAGAGGGCACCCTTCCTCTCGGTCCACATGATTCAAGGAAACGACTGACCCTTAAGAAAAAGACTAACACACCTCATTTGAGATCCTGATTTTTGGATTGTTGAATTGGGTTCTTACAGCTACATCTTCGTGAAGGGAATTTGGGTTTAGACAATAGTCCTAGGCATTACAATGCGCGCACCATCACTGCTCGCTCAATGCTTGCCTGGTTTGCCTCAAGACCGGGGTAGTAGCGATGGCATTGTTACCATTTCAGAAAGGCATTTACATCTTCCCTCCCCAGCTGTTGAGATTGTTCCTTCAAAGGTTTGCTCAGTACTTTCCCTAGTTGACATTTTCTTTTGTAAGATTTTCTCTGTCATGCTTCAAAATTGAACAGTTTGTAGATTTGTCATCGTATAAATCTTTTACATTTTTAGTATTCTGTGTGATGTAGGCAGCTCACCCGTATAGGTACGCTGGGGAAAACGTTGATGTTCAAGGTCTCAATATCTGCAAGGTATCTCCCATCAAATTTATCAGACTGTTGTAAGCATTGAACATAAAATGTATTTGCATACATACTTGAATGATTGTTAAAATGCATAACAAATTTAGATATAGATTGTTAAATTGAATACTCGAGTGTTGTTAAAACTAACTTGCTAAATTTTATATAGATCTTAAACCATTGTCACCTTCTATTCTGGTAGTTTGTTCATTTTGAATTCAGAATATATAGAACAATGACTAAATTGCTTAAGCTTGGTTTTCTTGGTGTGCATGATACAGGGAAAAGCTAGTGTATCTGATATCATTGGGTTTACTGGGTCAGAAATGGTATCATCAAAATATGAAGGTAATGCAGTATACAAATCTTAATCAGGTCTTCAAGTTATAATAGCTGTTTTTATCTCTGATCCAAGTTGGGAATTTGATCCATATACCTTCTCCTTTGCATTTCTAGGGTCTCTGAAGTCTTGGGATAGTTCTATAAATCTCGTGAATGTTCTTAAGAACGAAATACGTGATGGGCAGCTTAGTTTTAGAGGCAAGCTAGTCCTGGAGGTAATTCAATCTCGTTGGCATTTTCTATGTTGATCCATCTGCCTTGCTATTCTTGGCTTTTCTGATTCTTCTTCTTCTTTTTTTTTTTTTTTAAATCATCATTTAAGTGTTTAAAATATATACCATTTGAACTCTGAATCCTCCAGCTTGGCGAGTGATATAGTATATCAATGGATTTGAGACAATGAACTATAACTGGTACCTGACATGCAGCTTTAATGCCATTACAGCTCAGTTGTGATTATGGACTTCCAGGGATATTTGCTTGCCTAAAGGTATTCCTCATTTTGATATCTGATATGAATTAGCATATAAATTTTCTTTTCATTTGATTTTGATTCTAAACCTAAAAGGCAGCTCCCTGCTATCATTCAAGAAAACTGCCAGTGCTTATTATTATTATTATTATTATTATTATTATTATTATTATTATTTTGGCTGATTTACATCTCAATCCAATTTCAGGGAGCTGGTACAGTCCATTTTCAAGACCTTAGCGCAGAAAAAATAAGATGCAGAACAATACCAAACGTCCTCGCCAATCTTGAGGAAGCAAGGGACAGGCAAAGCCGGCAGCCCGAGAGTCCTTTGACTCCATTGAGGCAAGCATTGGCTCCTGACATCCATTTCTATGCCGGTGATTGGGAGGAACTCCACACGATCTTGTCTGTGGTTAGGAAAGATGGGTCCGAGATGCCACACCATGGTATGAGCCTAAGCTTCTCTGAGGAAGATTTCATGGGTGGTTGCAGCAGTCAGGACAGTAGCATCATTCGGCATGAATCTTCCTCAAGGAGATCCAGAAAACTCTCTGGTAGCCGAGCTTGGGAGAGGGCAAGCGAGACAGACCCAGGCAAAGGTGGCTATGATGTCATTTTAATGACTGAGATCCCACACTCGGCAACCACCTTGAAAAAGATTTATGCACTTATAAAGAAGGTTAGTCGCTTAATTTTCTGCCCGATTTTTGGGTCAGGGGGTATTCATTATCTGTTGGAAGTTCTTCAAAACATGATGTTATGCCATGTGAATTATGACTAAAGCCCTTTAAAGGGTCAATTTCTCTTTATGGGATTAATGGTTTAAAGCTGTGTTGTATTTACTGATTTTTTTTTAATATCATGTTGCTGTTTCTTGGTGTTATCAGTGTTTGAGACCTTACGGAGTAGTGTACTTGGCAACAAGGAAGAATCATAACATTGGCTATGGAGGGAAGAATCTAAGAAGTATGATTGATGAGGAAGGGATTTTTGGCGGTCATGTGGTTATGGAAACAACTGATAGAGAGATGTGGAAGTTCTTTCTGAAGTGAAAATTTACAATCTGATCAAAGCAAGGCAAAGTTAGTGACACTCCAGCTTCAGAAATTCTTTTCAGGATATTTTGAATGAATCCAGAAACTTCTTAATGTTTTTAAGATCAGTTCAAATTTGTAATTTTTTTTTATTTGTTTTGAATTGTAAGCAGAATGAATGGCAACATCCATATAATCTCATTACTTCTTTATAAGAACACAACAGAAAGTGGTATATAGTATTTCAATAACAGAAAAATATAGCAGACGAACATTTTTTCTTCATCTTTTACTCTACTAAAATGATGTTCCCATCATATTTGGAAGATGTAAAACTAATTCTTGCCTAAAAGACAAACATTAACATCAAAAAAAATCAAAGTAACCTGCATAATGAGTCAAGTCAATGTAGTCCACTTCGATCTTCAGTGAGTCTATTCCATACCAAGTTTCCACAATACAGCAGCGTCAAGATCACCATGACATAAAGAAGAGGAATTCCAACCATGCATCCCCCAGATGATAGATTGATCAGTGTCTGAAATGCAAATTATGGAAGACTAATGAATTGGGATCAAAGTTAATGAAAAGCTATAAACAATAGATTGAAAGCAGAATAGGATTCTTTGACTTCATGACAACAGCGATATCATATTCGTAGCAACAATTGAAGTAAAACTCATCTCTAGCAGCTTCAAGAATATAGAAATGATGAGAATTATCAAATGTGCGAGAAAGCTAGTACATTTTAAAGACAAGAAAACCATTGGTCCTAATTTATAGTAGAGAAGTAGAATAGTTACCAACAATGCTGCCATAAGATGAACAACAGGAACAAATGTTTGATCCATTATCTTTCCTCTCGCAAATCCGTTGAAAGCTATAACCATAGAGAAGGTATGAATAGTGACAAATCCAAGTGCAATAATCGCTGCCACGTTGAAGGCAAATCTGTCAAACCAAAAGACCCAGATGTCTAGAGCAATCCACCTATTGTGCTCCAGAATAATTTTTAAAAGCTAATAATTAATAAATAACAGAATCAATGCATAAAAGTTGATGGAATAAGTAAGAAAAAATGTGAGAGTTCCACTAATGAAAAAAGAGGAGAAGAAAAGAACTTCTAATGTCCTTTCCTAAAGTAAAACGTGAGAGTTCCACTAATGAAAAAAAAGAGGAGAAGAAAAGAACTTCTAAAATCCATTCCTAAAGTGCATTTCAGAACACATTCTGTTATCGCATCTTATTTATAGTTAAACAGTTCAAAAGAGTATTCAATCATCCATCAATTGTCGATTCTCTTTGACAGATACAAGATATTTATCCAAGAATTAGAAAAGGAACAAGATTAGGAACTTGAGTACCCCAAATCTAAAGGCAAGTGGGAAACTTTCAAAATTGGATGACTTACCAGATATAAGAAAAAATGGCATCTGTGAGCATTTATCCACATAATATGTTGCCGGACCAAATGCAGGTGTTATGAGGCTTAGACAGAAAAAGACTGCATGAGCAAGGCCGTGACCCAAGCCACCAGCTGTAAGTTTTTTAATTGAAAATATGTGAGAAAGTCAATTTGGCCAGTTGAAAGTAAAGAAAATTGAAGTGTAAAGACGTCAATATCAGCAGTTTGAAGAGTTCCATTCCTATCACATTCGGAGATAACCAGGTGACAACAACAAAATATGTGATCTATAACTTGCTGCCAACGTATAAGTAGAATGTCGCACATGCTTGAAGTAGATTGAGCCTCACTATCCAACGAGAATAACTATGATATTGTGACTGAAAAATGTTCAATATGTGATCATCTACTTGGGTCAGGTTCATGATCTCAAAGATTTATGTACAAGGAAGCATTAGATGCACAAACATGCACCAATCTCAAAGCCACCGGACACCATTCAAGGTCAAGAATTGTTAGCCAAAAGCATCATCCAAGTCGTAGGGAAGCCATGGAGCACAGAGCATTCTAAATTTCAAACTCAGTGATTTTTATTAGTTAAGCCACTGGTAGGTGTCTTAGTTTTGGTACATGGCTCACTTTCATTACATGGAAATGCACACTGCAAATTTGCAGTCTCCTCTTTCAAACAGTCAAGGAATTTTACAGATTTGTTTGGTTTGTAATCCGAAAACATGGATACAAAAAATAAATAAAATAAAAAATTAGGAAAGTGTTTTTTTTTATTTTCCAAAAAAAAAAAAGCAGTTTTCTATTTAAATTATGGAGCAGTCATTTTCCAAATCAACAAGCGAAACGTGTTGTTTTAAGTTTGAAAAATTTTACATAAATAAAAATCTACTCGAGTTCTAAACCAAAAGAGGGAATGGTGAGAAAATTTTCCCAGAAGAAATTTCAATCTTTAGAAGATATAACCAAATATATATATCCCATAAATTTACCAAGGGCAATTTGCATCTTATCAGTGAGAAACAGACGAGGTTTTGAAACTCTGTCAGCAAAAGCATCCAGTATATCTTCCAGCTTCCTGAAGAGAATAAATGTCAATAGAAAGTAATATATGCCAAGTAACAGAAATATTTTTTCAGTTATAATATATACCAACAAACAAATAATCAATTTAAATAAAAGAAGGGTGTAAACTAATGATCTTCGTGTACAAAGCACTGACTCTCACTAATTAAAGTAAGACAGGAAGAAGATGAAGAAATGAGTGACTGCGTCCCAATGCAGAGAGGCAATATTGACAATAGCTACATCCAAACAATGAGAGCAAAATGGCTATGAAAAGAGTTCCAGTGCTAGGTAGATGAACTGTGTTTATACTGAAAACATGTACCATATGGCACATTAAACATGAAGATACCAACATCAAATGAAACCAACCACTCTATAATCAAATCCAAGCTCCATCTTTGAATTTACATCGAAAAGATAAAATTAAAATATACGAAAATAGAGTGGCACATAAACTTGAACAAGCAAATCCAACAAAAGGAATTGAAAGAAATACACTTACTTGTAGACCTTCCAGAAAAGAAACCGAAGTACTTCTTGAAAAGCCACGGAAGTAACCACAAGAATCGCATATGGCCACCAAGCAGATGTTTTCAATGGAAGAAATGCCCTCCATGCTCCTGATAAAACAATTAAGCTTACAAGCCACAACAGTGCACTGCACACACAAATCCCATAAAATCATAAACTCCCCAAAAACTGTCACTTTTTTTACAATAAAAGAAATTATTGGTGAAAATGACTACAGAAAACTAATTAAAAAACCAAAAAAAAAAAAGGAAACCTAATGTTGAAAGCCAATTTTGGCCCGCATTACATATTATTAAATATTGTCCCTCCTATTCTCAAATTTGGCCGGTCCTCCTAAAAAAGGCCATTGATCCTATGAATACCTGCACAAAGTGTGTCACAAAGCAAGTCCTGGGAAGGGTTTCCCCCCCCTTCCCTAGGAAAAGTCTTCTTGGTAGTGTGAGAAGGTGAGACATTTTACATGTTGAGTTTGGATGAATGTATAAACAAATAAAAACTAATACTGGAAGTTAAACCCATCAACAATACACAGTGGGAAAGGAATCAGACTTTTGCACGATCTGGTACATTGTTACTGAGAAATTGAACTAATTGAGATTAGTAAAAAATTGAGACTAATATCTCAGTTTGAACCCACCTACAACGTACATAATGGGAAACAATTCAGAGTTCTGCATGATCTGGTCTGTTTTTACTAAGAAATTGAACAAATTGGGATTTATAACTGATTTTTTAGTAGGTTTTACAAAGCACCCATCTCGCAATTTAACTTCTTTTCTCAGAAATTATTCACTGTGCTGTAGCGTTACAGAGATCATCCATCAAAATCTAACAAAACGATGCAAATAATATTACTACCCAATAAAAATTTCCGAAAAAAAAAAAAAAAAAAAAACTTATCATTTTTCCTGGAGTTGCATACTATTAAAAATATGATTTTAATTGATTTAAGCTGAAAATAGAACCAAAAAATTTCAGCAAAACATACAGAAAAAGAAAAAAGAAATTGGAAGGTGTTGTGGCACCTACCTGGATAGCACGGTTAGGATCAAAAAGGGCTTCTTGGAGATTACAGAGATGAAGAGAGAAAGGGAAGGACCTAGAGCCAGCAAGGCGTATCCGAGCCCTGCTGCCACTGTCATACTTCCCTTCGTTGCCCTTCTTCCGAGCCACAGCC
>JAJIYU010010279.1:0-16240 GCA_030144865.1 Tinospora cordifolia | reverse complement strand
CTCTCTCTCTCTCTCTGTACAAAGATGAGAGACGCCGCGGATGGGTAAGAGATAAACAGCTCTAAGGGCCAAAACCGACCTTCTTCTCATCTCATCTCCAAAAACCCTAGACGGTCGAAGCTCACAAATCCCAATAAATTCGCAGGTACAATCGATTCTTTAGTTTAAACAAAAACAGGTCACACGAACCAGTCTGGTTTTGATCTTCACTTTCATTTCTACCCTTTTCCTCTCTCACGATCATAATCGTCATCTCTCATTTTTAGCTGCAACTCAAACACCAAAAAAAAAAAAAAAAAAAATTATAAAGGTTTTAATCGGTACGTTCTTTGGCTTTTTTTTTTTTTTTTTTCTTCCTTTTGTATTGATCAATCTTTTGTCTCTTTCGTTAAAGGATTCCTTGCTTTGATTCTCTGCTTTGAATATTTTCTTTTGAAAAGCGGTATTGAATAGTAATAATCATGGGGTTGGGATTAGAGTTAGGGTTTTCGATTTTGACTTCGGTGGTTCTAGGATTTGTGTTTCAATCCTCTTCCGATCTCAGTGGCTTGAATATTTTTCTGTTGTTGATCTTTTCAATGGGATGCGGCCGGATCTTGAGCAGTTTATTGCACTATATGCTTCCTAGAAAGAGAGCGGTTGGAGGAGAGGTTGTGAACGACGCCACCGACAACGTCAACAACAGCAACAGTAACAACTCTGATTCATCGATTAAAAAGCCTCGGATCGATCGCTTGACCTCGTGTTCCACCACCACTACAACAACCGGTAACATTGGAAACGGAAGCCAGAGCAACTCCGGCGAGGAAATCGAAATTGAAGTCGTGAAGCCGCCGGCTATGGCTTTGGGGGATGGTAACCCGCCGGAGATCGATGAGGATCTGCACAGCCGGCAGCTTGCTGTTTATGGCAGGGAGACTATGCGTCGGCTTTTTGCTTCCAACATCCTTATCTCGGGGATGCAAGGCCTTGGCGTTGAAATTGGTAGGTATACCTTGTTTTTACTCTGGACTATGACCTTTGATGATCGAAGTTGAGTTTGCTTCACTGATGTAATAGCTCAGTTATTTTCCTTTATCATAGATACGTTGATTTAATCTTCCAGTTCTCCATTTTGTTATGTGTTATTGTGAATTGTTGAATTATCTGATATGGCTGCCATATATCTGGGAGGCTTCTTTGGCGACCTGTTCTGTGCTTGTATCTAGCGTAGTTGTTTGTTTTCCTTTTGTAAAAGAGCATTTAATTTTACTGATGTACTTCTTTTGGCGTAACCAAGGAGTGTATTTGGATAAAAATTTAAATGATGCAAAGTGGTGTTCATGCTGAAGCTGTTGTTTTCATTACACAGATTAATGCCCAATTATTTGTATTGGTTTATGCTAATGGTTATTTGTTTTCCTCAAATCTTCCTCAAAAGAGTACAGGAATTATATTATAACTTACTTGATTGGGTCTTTTCATCATGCAGCAAAGAATCTCATTCTTGCTGGTGTCAAATCTGTTACTTTGCACGATGAAGGAAATGTAGAATTATGGGATTTGTCGAGCAATTTTGTCTTCTCAGAAGATGATGTTGGGAAGAACCGGGCACTTGCTTCTGTCCAGAAGCTTCAAGAACTGAATAATGCTGTGGTCATTTCTACTTTAACAGGTAGATTAACCAAAGAGATGCTCTCCAATTTTCAGGTACTTGTGTACTCAACATTTCCTCTTGCACTTCCCTGTAACTTGTAGTTTATTGTATGAGTTAGAAATGCTAAACATGTTAGTAATCTATGGTTTCTACTCTTGTCCTGCCTGGAAGAAGGTTTTAATATACAAATTTGTCTTTTCCTGTAATTTCTAAAATCTAATTGATATATTTTTAAGCTTCCTGCTTACATGAATGTATATTGTGTCACTTCCTTTCGATTAGGCATTTATGAAGTCGGAACAAATAGAGTTTGAAACCTTCTTTAGTTGGATCAGCAACAATGTCGCTAACTTGTCCTTAGAATATTTACATCATTCACTTTTCTTACTTTTGGTTGTTCTTGGCATTTTCTTTTCTTCATGTTGTGAGGTTGAATAAGATCACGGAAATTAAGCATTTTGAATTTATAGCAACCTTTATTGATATGGAATGGTTCAATATATTTTTGATCCAGCAAAAGGGATGACTAGAATTGGCAGATATCTAATACCTAAGGTGATGAATATTGTAAAATGCATGTTTTTAAGTAAAAAGCATCTAGGTGAGGTGATCAGTAAGGGGAAGTAAAACGAGCTCATAATTTTGCATAAAGTTAAGATATATTATTTAAGAATGATTTTAAAAAAAGATCTGATTTCATTTGTAATTGATTTATAGTCTTTGCAAATGTATTTACTAAGATATTAAAAATGTTTTTGAAATATGAAAAACAAGGAAAGTTGTTTAGATGTCCTAAAATCTCGCACAAACTATTGTGTGTTCTACAAAATCAAGCCTTTGTCCTTAAAATTTCTCGAATCACAATGAATCATTAAAGCTTTTCACAACTTTTTCCTTTGTGTTTCTAAATACATGAAAAAAAAAACAAAATTGGAGAATGGTACCAAATGCAATGTGCTTTTTAAACATTCCTTAAGAGCTTTTCACAATTTTAAAATAAGTTTTAGAGGGCATATAAAAGGGACCTGATATGTTTGTTTGCTAACACCCTAGTTTTAATTTTAACTTTAATTTATCATAAAATCCTAAAGCTGTTGTCATAAGGTTACATCATTTGTATTTTTGTCTTTTCCCCTCAATGCATAAAGCTTTTCTTTTTCTTATTGTTTACCAAGCAAAAGTACATTTTTAATTTTTTTGTTATTTACTTCTATTGTTTAGTAAACTATGCTTCAATTATCATAGAGGAATTAATTGTGCAAGCTTTTTTTGTTTCATAGATTTCTTGTGCCTTTTTTTTTATTGGTTTTGAGAATTATTGTGTTCATCTTGTACTAAGTATCAATCATTGTTGTTAATGATTGAATAAAATTTTTGTCAACATAAAATTATTATTTTTTACTCCCAATACTTCCTTTTATGAAAAACATTTTTTGCGTGATTGCTATTTCTTTTCTTATTTTTTTCGTACTTATTATTTTTTACTCTTTAGCCATAGAACATATGATTGTATTACATAAAGGATGTCTATTGGTATATTTTGTCCTTTGAGTTTTTATATGTGGTTTTATTCTTTTGTTTATATATTCGAAATTGAAAAGAAACTAATAGAAGAGGTTATTTTGTATGTAGATTTTGAACATAAATCAAATTAATATTGTTGATGATGACAACTTCCATGTCAAAAGTTTTTCTTGGAGAATTAAAGTCAGGGGGGCCATTATGCAGAGAAATCTGGATTTGGAACGAGGAAAATTCAAACCTCTATTAAATCTTTTGGGTCTAATATAGGTTAAAAAGGGCAGGTTGTATGAGGACCCCAAGGAAGAGTACAAATACTTCCTTGGGGTCCTCACTGAATTCTGTTTCCATGATTTCTAATGGAAAAAAGTATGAAGGAATTTTAATTTTAAAGGCATAATGGTGTTTAACATGTATTTAATGCATATGAAAATATATATGCATTAACTTAGAATGAAGGTGAAAAACAAGTATAAACTTGCCACATTAGGTTTGAGAAAAATTACATGTCATAATTGGATTAAGCTTATTAAAGAAGTGATCAAAGAATCCTATTGACAAATAAGGAGAATTTGGAATGTGAAAGCCCTAATTTGAAACCTGTTGGTATCAATTGAAAAGCATTGAATTTATTTATTTATTTTTTAAAATTAAATGGAGTTTTGTAAAGAAACTATCAAAGAATCTTATTGACTAATAAGAATATTTTAGACTGTGAAAGGCCTAGTTTGAAAAGCTATTGGTAAAAAAGTATTAACATTTTTAGAGTTTACGAAAATCTATGAGTTAAGGATAAGTAATTTAAAAAATTTGTCTGAAATTAGGGCGATTCAAGATTAAAAAAAATATTACTTTTGATGTTTGATGTATGGTTAATATGCTATAGTTTGTGTCTACTTAAAAGAGATAATATCATGATTATAGGATCTATAATGGCGGAATTATATCTTTTTTAGGTGTGGAAACAACAGATATATTTTTTATTTAATAATATAAATTATAAAACTTTATAAGGAGTATTCTCTTAGCTCTAATGACTCTTGATCATAGATCCTACATTTGCCCACAAGATTGTTGTAATTTTAATAATAGTTATTTTTCAAAGTGGTGGTTAAAGAATTTTGCTTTAGATTCTATAATCTAATGCATTTGTTTCATTCTTTAAAAGAATGCTTGTTTGGTGGAGGAAAAAGTATTGAAGTATACATAAAGCGCAAAAAAAAAAAAAAAAAGAAAAGGAAAGAACAAAGAAAGAAAGAAAGAGATTCATTGATAAAATTATTAAGCTATGCAATCGATGACTTATAATCAACTACACTAAGCCCTTCTTCAAAGTTGCATCAGCTATAATTAATGTTATTGTCATACTTGCTCTTACAAAGTTTTACAATGGTTCTAGCTACTTAATGGAAGGCTCTTCCTTGGTATTTCTTTTGGGGCGATCATGGTGAAAATTGATTATGTAAGGAATGAAAATTCAACTTTGCCCCAAAATTTGACCTTAAAAAATTAGAATTAATTTGAAGAGCTTAAGAAATTTGAAAGAATTTTTATATAATTTTGTCTACTTACAGAAGTTTATAAAATTCTATATAAATGTTAAAATGTGTAATTTTTATTAAAAATGATGAAAATAAACATAAATAGATTACGTTTTACATATAAAATTATAAATATAATAGTCTTGAACGTGTATGGTAACTTAAAACTGCTATTAAAAAAAGAAAGATAAACCTATCATCAAATGCTAATGGCCGCAAAAATATAAACCCTAGTTCGATTGATTGTTGGCTCACTGGTTGTTACAAGTGCAAGCAGCTTTGATCTTCTTTATTGACTATGGTAGACGATCCTCATTTCTTTTTCTTTCTCTCAGGGGCTCATCTCTCGGACTGTCAACTGATTTCTCTCTTCTTTTTCTTTTTATTATCACCTCTCTTGCAAATTGCAGGTCGTTCTTCTTTCTCTTGAATTGTCACTCACCAAGTGCATGCATGTTGTTTTCAATCTTCTTTATTTAAGGGAGATTTTTTTTCCACAATCTCTTTGATTATATGGAAGATTCTTTGTGTACCACAGAGTTCTTCCATAAAAAATATCATTTTTTTACAATTTTTTTTTTGTAGAAATCGTTGAAACTTCGATTTTTTAGGAACTTGGCCAATTTATTTGAAGATTTTAATGAAGATTTGTAATTTTACACCTACAAGTGAACATTGTTTCAATTGTCCAAATTATCAAATTAATTCGAATTTTATTTTGGTGGTGGAAAGCTAGGTGTCATTTTGATTTTAGGAAGATAGACTGCTTGGGACATTTTGGTTTCGTTAGTTTGGTGGTGGGAAATGCGTTAACACTCAAGCTGTGATGCATAGAAAACTCATTACCCGAGGGCATAACTTCTCACTGTTGTATGCTTTGTTTTTACGATTCTGAAACAATTGGTGATGCCTTTTTCTTCTATTCTTTCTCTCTTATTTATGGAATTGGTGGGGATCATTTTCTTGAAATATTTTCATGTGCCCTTTTCTTTGGAGGAGTGCCAGCTTGCCCTGTTGGTCTTTAGTCTCTAGTGCAGTGAAAGAGAAGGCATCAATTGCTACGTTTTCCGCAGTCTATGGCTGCTTTGGTTGGAATGGAATGAACATTTTTTTTGATGATCATCCTACTGATGCTGTTAAGCTATGGGAAACCATTAAAATGATTGCAAGCTCTTGGGGGCCTTCTTGGCCAACCTGGCTATCGTCTTTCATTATTGTAGTGGGTTGGGGACTGGGAGAGATGCTATTATTATATTTAGGTTTGTTTGTTTTTGTTGTAATTGTTTTGTAGAGAGCTACCAGTTGTCCTTTGTGGGCTTTGTTGGTTGTGTCAGTTGTTTAATAAA
Organism: Tinospora cordifolia; assembly: GCA_030144865.1. Classification (NCBI taxonomy): domain Eukaryota; kingdom Viridiplantae; phylum Streptophyta; class Magnoliopsida; order Ranunculales; family Menispermaceae; genus Tinospora; species Tinospora cordifolia. The sequence goes on along the minus strand of JAJIYU010010279.1, from coordinate 10,196 downwards.
AAATTCCATACATCGGCTAAAAATGCATCTCTCTTCCTTTACTTGATCAATGAAGTTTGATGAATTTATGATAAAAATTTAAATTATTAATATATCACTTTTGTCAGTTGTTGATTTAGTGGCTAATAACTTATCTTAATTAAGTGGAGGCATTAGTTTGGCTCCCTATAAAGTTTTTGCTATGTTAGAATAGGGAGGTTCATGCACATGTTAGGGAACTAGTTGAATGTGTGCTTATGGTTCACCTCATGTTAGGTTTATGATATAATAAGAATACAAATGTTGAACTGGTTGGACACTTCTATTAATCATGCCAGGCCAAGTCAAATAAAAATAAATTAGATGGTTCGGTGTAGGTTGATGGATTTTATATTGTAGGGAAGTCCAGGTTTTCCTGATTTTTTGAGCTACTAGTATTTCAATGTTTAACAATTTCAGTAGAAGAAAACCTCTTACAAAGTAAAAAACCACTATTTTCTTCTTTGTTTTTCAGATTGGAAAATAAAAGAAATTCCATTTTTCTTCCATGGCTAGTTTTGTAATGTTAAAATATCTCTCTAAGCAACAATGTTACAGTTTCACTCTTCTTTGTTGTGGGATTTGAAGAAAAGACAATATCAGTTCCATAGATTAGATTTCTGTAATTGGTTGATTCAAAACCTAAACCTCTAATAAAATACAATGAAAATAATACACAGTTGAATGACAAAATTCTATAAAAATGAATTCATTTAAACCACTCATGAAGCGTTATGGATATAATTATAGTGTATTTGAACCTTTGATGGTTAAATTCTACATTGTCATTGTTGTTTCTTAATAAATGGGCCTTGAGATGAGAGAAGTCTAATTATAATGTATGTGTTTTATGTTAACTTAGTTAATTTCTTAGGGTTTGGGTTGGACCTATATTTTAATGGCCTTAGTTCTTGGCAATAAGGAACACAAATTTGACTTTGCCCTAAACACCTTCGAAAATTAGAATTAATTTGAAGAGTTTGAGAAATTCAAAAGAATTTTTTAAAAAAATTCTATTCAAACGCTAAAATATGCATAATTTTTATGAAAATGATGAAACAAAAATAAATAGCTATATTTTTATAAATATGTAGATATAATGATTTTAAACGTGTATTTTAATATCAACAATGTTTAATATACATCACCGTGTTTACTTAAAATTGTTAATTAAAAAAAGGAAGAAAGAATGATAAACTTACCATCAAACCCTAAAGACTCTGCAACTATAAACCCTAGCTTGACTAGTCATGGGCTCACTAGTCAATGTAAGTGTAAACAACTTCGATCTTCTTTACTAACTATGGCAGATGACCCTCATTTTTCTTTTTTTCTCTCAACACATCTCCTCATAAGCTCTAAGCTTGTTCTTCTCTTCTCTTTCTTCTTTCTAGCATCTTTTCTCCAAGTTGCAGCTTGTGTAAACCCCTTGGATACTTCTTCTATAACTAGTTGAAATCCACATTTTAATATCCTTGATTTTGGGCTAGTGTCTCTACATTTGCTAGGGGTTTTGGGCAAGGAACGAAAATTCGACTTTGCCCCCTACATCGACATTTGAAAATTAGAATTAATTTGAAGAGTTTGAGAAATTCGAAAGAATGTTTGTAAAAATTTACCAACCTAAAAAAGTTAAAAAAAATACTATATAAATACTAAAATATGCACAACTTCCGAAGAAAACAAACATAAACCAATATATATATATATATATATATATAATGGCTCTGAACATGTATTTTACCATTAATCATACTTGATGCACATTGCGCATGTTAACTTAAAATTGTTATAAAAAAGAAAGAAAGAAAGAGAAACTTATCTCTAAGACTTAATGATCGTACAAACACAAACCTTGGTTTGATTGATCGTTGGCTTGCTAACCCTTTGAAGTGTAAGTATATTCGATCTTCTCTATTGATTACAATAGACGACTCGCGTTTCTTGTTCTTCTTTAAGCGCCTCTCCTCTTAGGCTCTCAACTTCCCCCCCCCCTCTTTTTCTCTTTATGGCCTCTTCTTTAGGGTAAAACTCTTTCTTCTTTTTCTTGGATAGCTACTCGCCAGTTGCATGTATCTCACCTTTAGTTTTCTTCATTTATAGATAAGTTTTATTTTTACATTCTCTATGATTATATAAAAGAATCTTTGTGCATCACTTACATTCTTTCATAAAAATGCCAATTTTTTTTTTAGTTTTTATGTATTTTTTCTGGAAAAATCTTCGAAACTTTAATTGCAGATGAACTTTGTCAATTTTTTCAAAGATTTCGACGAAATTTTGTAATTTTATAATTGCATGTAAACTTTGCTTTGATTATCTAAATTACCTAACTAATCGACTAATTTTGATGAAATTCGAGTAATTTTCATACAATGGTTTTGGGTTAGTGGATTGGCTTATAGGCTCAAAGCCGATTTTGCAAAGCCTTTTTTTCCTCTTGGGAGCAACTTGTGCAATTGGGTCCATGTAACTCATGTTTTCCTACTGATAGATTGATATGATCTTAAATGTTTCTCATGAAAAAAATTGTAAATCATATACATTTTTTAAAATATCCACATAAATTCCTTTGGGAGGAGCTAATGGTTCATGCATGATTAATATGTACATGTCTTTCGTCTTTTTTAAGGAGAAAACACCTAACATTTTTTAGCACTTTCCCTTGAAACATTTAGCACTTTATTATTATTATTATTATTTTTTAATTAGCCTCCAAAAAGCTTTTTTTGTATTAATCTATATTAACAGCTCTAAGATCTTCTGCTGGGGTTCCTTGTTCAGTGTTGTTTGTTCCACTTGACAACTAACTGAATGAAGAAGAATGCTACTGTCGCTAAAGACTATCTTGTTTTGCTTCTATTTGATAGATTCTTTTAAAGAAAATCCATAATAAAATATTGATGAAAATATGCCTTTTTCCTTGTTGATTTGTGAATGTAGTTGCATATTGCCTAGTGATGGGGTATTGAAAAAAGTTATTTGCAAAATAACATTCAGTTGTTTCACAGTCAATGTCTGGTGTTACATCTCAAGTATATGAACTTTGTGGTGCAGGCTGTGGTATTTACTGATATCAGCTTAGAAAATGCAATTGAGTTCAATGATTTCTGTCATACACACCAACCTCCAATCTCCTTTATTAAAACTGAAGTGCGAGGCCTCTTTGGCAGTGTGTTTTGTGATTTTGGTCCAGAATTTACTGTTGTTGATCTTGATGGTGAAGATCCTCATACCGGTATAATTGCATCAATAAGCAATGACAATCCAGCTCTAGTATCATGTGTGGATGATGAGCGGCTTGAGTTTCAAGATGGTGATCTGGTTGTATTCTCAGAAGTTCACGGCATGACGGAACTGAATGATGGAAAGCCAAGAAAGATTAAAAATGCACGACCTTACTCATTCACTCTTGACGAGGATACTACAAATTATGGGGCCTATGTGAAAGGTGGAATTGTCACACAGGTGAAGCAGCCCAAGATATTGCACTTTAAGCCCTTGAGAGAGACACTAAAGGATCCTGGAGACTTCCTTCTGAGTGATTTCTCTAAGTTTGACCGCCCACCTCTGTTACACTTGGCATTTCAAGCTCTGGATAAATTTAAGTCTGAATTGGGTCGCTTTCCTGTCAGTGGGTCAGAGGAGGATGCACTGAAGCTGATATCCATTGCTACTAACATCAATGACAGCTTGGATGATGGAAAACTAGAGGTGATTGACAACAAACTTCTGAGGAATTTCTCATTTGGGGCCAGAGCGGTTGTTAATCCGATGGCTGCAATGTTTGGAGGTATTGTTGGGCAAGAGGTTGTGAAGGCATGCTCTGGAAAGTTTCATCCTCTTTTGCAGGTGAGGGAATACAGATGCAAGAATAATTAAGATTGACCAGTCTTTAGGTCAATAGGTGAACGGTCTGTTGGGATGTGGTTTTGTTTGTTAATGACAAGGCTGCTTGGAGCACTTGTTTAAATTTCTCCCTGAACTTCATCGCTTTTCATGAGACTGTATTTAGATCGACCAGTCCATATTGTCAAATCCTAGGAAATATCATTTGTTTCTGGCTAGGGAAGTCTATTTTTTAGTTGACTTGCTGGTAGCTGATTTTTAAATAACTTTTCACGGTTATGTTGGATTATTTCTAATTTGTCAATGGTTTTTTCTTGCAGTTCTTTTATTTTGATTCTGTGGAATCTCTTCCCACAGAGCCTTTGGATCCCAGAGATTTAAGACCACTAAATAGCAGGTATGATGCCCAGATTTCAGTCTTTGGATCCAAGCTCCAGAAGAAATTGGAAGAGGCCACAATATTCATTGTAGGGTCTGGTGCACTTGGTTGTGAGTTCTTGAAGAATTTAGCCCTTATGGGAGTCTGCTGCGGTTCCACTGGTAAGCTAACTATTACAGATGATGATGTCATCGAGAAGAGTAACCTCAGTAGACAGTTCCTATTCAGGGATTGGAACATTGGGCAGGCAAAATCTACTGTTGCTGCTTCTGCTGCCGCTTCTATCAACTCAAATCTGCATATTGAAGCTCTGCAGAACCGTGCAAGCCCTGAAACAGAGAATGTGTTTAATGATGGATTTTGGGAGGGTTTGGATGTTGTCATTAATGCACTGGACAATATCAATGCAAGGATTTATATGGATCAGAGGTGCTTATATTTCCAGAAGCCACTCCTTGAATCTGGAACTCTGGGTGCTAAATGTAACACTCAAATGGTTATTCCCCATCTGACTGAAAATTATGGTGCTTCACGGGATCCACCTGAAAAGCAGGCACCAATGTGCACTGTCCATTCATTCCCCCACAACATTGATCACTGCCTGACATGGGCTCGCTCTGAATTTGAGGGCTTGTTAGAGAAGACACCAGCTGAAGTAAATGCGTTTCTGTCTAACCCCAGTGAGTACACATCTTCTATGAAAAATGCGGGTGATGCTCAAGCCAGGGATAATTTAGAGCGTGTTATAGAGTGCATTGACAGGGAGAGATGTGAAACATTCCAAGACTGCATTACTTGGGCTCGCCTAAAGTATATTACCCAAAATTCATTATTTTCTGTATTCCAATGGTTTATGTACAAATTCATCTGGATTCCTTACATTTTTCTCCTGATGCTACCAGGTTTGAAGACTACTATGCTAACCGCGTGAAGCAGTTGACTTTTACTTTCCCTGAAGATGCACCCACCAGTACTGGAGCTCCATTTTGGTCAGCACCCAAACGCTTCCCCCACCATCTGCAGTTCTCAACCGGTGACCTTGGTCACCTTCAGTTCATTATGGCAGCATCTATTCTGCGTGCAGAGACATTTGGCATATCAGTTCCTGATTGGGCCAAAAGTCCAAAGAAGGTAGCTGATGCTGTTGCAAAAGTTATAGTTCCTGATTTCCAGCCTAAGGCAGGAGTGAAGATTGAAACGGATGAGAAAGTCACTACCGTCAACAATGCATCTTTTGATGATGCTGCAGTTATCAACGATCTGATCATGAGGTTAGAAGAGTGTCGCAAGAAGCTGCCTCCAGGTTTCAAGATGACTCCTATCCAATTTGAGAAGGTACACGTGTTTCCTTGTATTGATTATTTGATGAATGCTCTTGCCTTCTGTTACTTGTGAGGTGGTGGGTGCTAGTTTCTGTGCTAGAGGCCCCTGTGACGTTTTTGTTTCTTGTATGCATTATTTTGTAGGACGATGACACAAACTACCACATGGATCTGATAGCTGCCCTAGCAAACATGAGGGCAAGGAACTACAGCATCCCTGAAGTTGACAAGTTGAAGGCTAAGTTCATTGCAGGAAGGATTATCCCAGCTATTGCAACTTCCACTGCCATGGCAACAGGTTTAGTTTGCCTTGAGCTTTACAAGGTGCTAGATGGAAGGCATAAGGTAGAGGACTACCGAAACACCTTTGCTAACCTGGCACTTCCACTATTTTCTATGGCCGAACCAGTTCCACCAAAGGTCATGAAGCATAGGAACATGACATGGACTGTTTGGGACCGTTGGGTCCTAAAGGACAATCCAACCCTGAGGGAGCTTCTTCAGTGGCTGAAGGGTAAGGGCCTGAATGCTTACAGCATCTCTTGTGGCACTTCCTTGCTGTACAACAGTATGTTCCCAAGGCACCGGGAACGCATGGACAAGAGAGTGGTGGATTTGGCAAGGGAAGTGGCCAAGTTGGAAGTGCCTTCTTACCGCTGCCACTTGGATGTTGTTGTGGCATGCGAGGATGATGAAGACAATGACATCGACATCCCACTGATTTCTATTTACTTCCGATAGATTGCATCTTATCTATGCTAAGAGGATTCATCATCTTAGCATTCTAAAACGAGACAGTCAAGCTTGTTATGGCCATTGATATTGGTATCAGTTTGACATCATGGGAGGGGGTGCTACGTACGACCTTACATATTTTTGCATAAATTAAAAAGCGTCATTGTTCACCTGATTATTTATAGATGGTCTCATTCTGGGCTTACGTCTTTGCGAGACACTCCCTGTTCTTAACTTCAAGAATCCTTGGATGCTTGTATGCAAGATGACTATATTATATTGCGGAAGCTTTTATAACTGTGGACTTAGTGGACGCATTAGCGGTGGTTAAATCGAAGAATTAATGAGCCATTTGAGGCCTGCGTCTGGTACTCCTGTCGGTGTCAGAATTTTTTTTAAAAAAGTTTCTTCAAAGGAAGAACATACTCAGTTCGGATAAGAAAATGGTTTTAATTAGTAAATTCGAACCCGTTGGTTACTATGACTTAATATTATTAAGAATTAATGTCACTGCATTTGCTCGTGGCTTATTGATCGGCGGTCTCCGGTTGCCGGAGCCATTAAATGATTTTACGATTTGGAAACCTTTTTTTCTTCCCCCTGTTTATGTTGATTGGGCGCAAAATCTGAAAAAACTTACCATATTTTTATTTTATTTATTTATTTAATAATTAAAATATAGTATAAATGTTAAAAATTATATAAATTGATTAAAGAAAGAGTTATTATTTGAAGTTAAATTTTTTACCAGAAAGGTTACTTTGATGTAATGGGTTCGTAGCGTAGTTATACAGTCAACATAACGGGGACATTAAACTGCAAAAGGTTTCAGTCCAAGTACGCGCTTTTTGGGTTGTTATTACTGAGCTATTACTTTGCACCTCTCATTTTGCCTGTTGTCTATCTCCCTCTCGCGCGCGCACTTTATTTCTCTGTCTTCCTTTTCGCTGCACTCTAAGTCTCTCGCTGTTCATTCGTCGCTGAATAAAGAAAATGTTCTACTCCCACCAGCTGCTAGCAAGGAAAGCCCCATTGGGACAGATTTGGTGAGAGATTCCCCTGTTCATTTTCGTTCGTTCTGTTCAATCATCATTCAACCAGATCTTTATACAGTATTGTATATATATATATATATATATATATATATATAATGCTTAATTACTCTCTGAACTTCTCCATACACCTGTTAAAATCCATTTTTCGATGATGATGATGATGAAGGATGGCGGCCACCATGCATGCTAAGATCAACAGGAGGAAGCTGGACAAGCTCAACCTCATTCAAATTTGGTATGGTCTATGTTTCTGTTTGATTGTGTTTGTAGGAGTTTCTTTCCTTCTTTCAACGGAATATTGCTTACTCAGATCGATTTATCGTACATATTGATATTCTGATAGCTTGGCTTGATTTTGCAGTGAAGAGATATTAAATCCATCGGTTCCAATGGCCTTGAGACTCTCTGGAATTCTCATGGGTATGATCAATCTTCCGATCTTTGAATTACTTCATCTATACACCTTCTCTCTATAGATCTGTTTGTCGCCGCGCCTTCGATTCATGAGAATTCTCTGAATACATATTATATCCAGGAGGTGTTGTAATCGTTTACGAGAGGAAAGTCAAGCTGCTCTACGGTGAGCTTAATCATTTTAATTCCTCTTTCTTTCTTTTTCTCAGCGGTTTGGCTATGGATGCATGGACGCTTAAATGCGAGTTGAATTCTGATCTCGTTTAATCTTTTCTGCTTTATTTTCCTCGCAGAGGACGTAACTCGCCTTCTGGTACTTCAAAGCCCTTCTACAATACCTGATCCATTTTCCTTTTCCTTGCGGTTCTGTTACCTTTGTTGACATTCAGTGTTCCAGGTTGAGATCAACGAAGCATGGAAGGTTAAGCCCATCCACCACGATCCTACAATTCTTCCTCGAGGCAAATCCCAGGCCAAGTTAGTTTCCTTCTCAGAATCAGTGTTTAACTATCAGTCACTTTTATTATCTCCAGTTTATGTAGCAATTCCAGTGGATTCAAAAAATTCGCTTGAAATAACTCCTGCACGATTACGTTTCGTTCTGTTCTGTTATGTTAGTTGTGTTTGTTGTTGCAGATACAGAGCTGTTACTTTACCTGACATCAATGAACAGATGGAGGCGGGATTGATTGAGCAGTCTCTCCACTTCTCCAATGCTTCTTCCCCCTCCTTCAATTTCCACCAGTCTGCTTATTTCACTATGGTGCGTGCTTACTTCCAATGACGAATATGCCCCTACATTTCAATTTCCACCAGTCTGCTTATTTCACTATGCGACTCTATTTTCCTTTTTGCATTCGATGGCACGTTCTTGTAATTATCACTAAGAAGGAACCTGACTTTGAAAAGCATGAAGGTTTATTCGATCACGTGCCTCAGTATGCGCAACAGGAAAGTGGTAATGATAGTCTACAGTATCAGCTGTAGTGTGGCAGAATCAATCGACAGTACTAACTTTTTATTACATTACACGGCCAAGGTGGCCTTCGTTTTCTAGATCGTTAAGAATTATGAAAAATAACAAAATAAAATAAAAAATGTTATAAAATAATAAAAAAGTAGAATAAAATAAAAAAATAAAAAAATATAAGAAAGATGTGAATGATTTCTATATTTTAGTTGAATAAAAAATTATTTTTTAATTAATATAAGTATATTTATATTAATACATATATCATAATACACCTGGATATTGATCGTTATCAAAATCCTTTAACATAATAATTATAATAATTAACATAAAAATATCAACTAAAGAAGTAAACATGAATTATACTCGTAATCAGTGGTGAGTTATACTCAATCAGTGGGTTTTTTATTTTATCTTACCAATACCTAAGTAAAATAAAATCGGAGCGTTCATTTTTTTTTTTTTGGCAAGAAGAAACAAATATATTATATTGATGGTGATCTATTACAGTATGCCCAACGGAAGCATTCATATTAAAGATGTCTAAAAACTAAAACAACGTAATTTTAAAAGCTTCTTTGATGGCACACGACAGTCTAAAACTGGGTGTTCTCTACGCAGAGATTGGATGCTGTTGAGGAGCCTTTGATTAATGATGAGAACCCAAGAGAATATGATGCTTCTCATCGACAGGGTTGCCATCAAGGTCTGCACATACATGGTTTATACGATTGTTTAAATAGCTCATTCGAGTTCTGTACTTTTTCTACTTGATTTCTAATTTTTATTTATTTCCTCTCTATTAGCTGAATCGGCAAACATCACCTTGATAGACCCTTTTGATACCCACCAGCCAGATTCTTCCCTATTTGATCGTTTCGAGAGGTGAGATAGTATGATGCGGTTATATATATATATATATATACACACACACATTATGCATGGTCATGTCGTTTGACGCTTGGTTTTTATCATATTTTCGCTTGTCATACCATTGAAATTAAAGTTTCAAAGATGGCTTAGTTGATCTCAATTGTATTTGTAGGTTTGACATTGAGGGAGACGAAGATCCACAGATAAACTTCACTCCCCATGAGCACTCTCATATCTCTGCTTCAATTAGGCCTTCTCCTCCACCTCTTGCTTATAAAGAGACTCATCAACAAGGTTAACCTTAATATTATTCTTAACTAATGCCATGGTTTGCTTTGCAAGTTTGTATCTTACAGATATAAGTATTACAGGAAGGGCCCAGTTAATTAGTGTCTCATTTAAAAATGGATGTGTTAAAATGATCGCAAAAACTTAAATTCATACTGAAGCCAATATGAATTTAAATTTCTCATGAACTTAAATTTGTTACAGAAAGAAATAGACTCAGTCATAAAACTCATAGGTCACATCAGCTTGGACTTGAATTCAAATTTATTTCTTTTTGGGTGGCGAAAAACTAA
>JAJIYU010010278.1:0-16263 GCA_030144865.1 Tinospora cordifolia | reverse complement strand
CTAAAAAATAACACCAAATTTCTTTTATATTAGAAAATAGATTTTATACAAAGAACAAACAATGTCATCCACAACAAAAAAGAAAACATATTTTTAATTTTATCAAAAAATAGATTTTTTATTGGATCTCTCAACTATCAAATATACATAAGAAATAAATATAATTAATTTTTAATTTTTATGATACAAATAAGATCTTGAACAAATAAAAAACAGATTTGCTTAAAATATAAAAAAAACAGATTTGTTTAAAAATGTTAAAAAACAGATTTTTTTTTTTTAAACCTATACATTTCTAAAAGACCAAAATAATCAAAAAAAGATATTTCATACTACAAAACAAGTTTTGATTAATAAATTATATCTCAAAAGTCAAAATATCAAACTTATGCAAAAAAAAAAAAAAAAAAAAAAAAAAACTTCTAAAAAATAACACCAAATTTCTTTTATATTAGAAAATAGATTTTATATAAAGAACAAACAATGTCATCCACAACAAAAAGAAAACATATTTTTAATTTTATCAAAAAATAGATTTCTTGTTAAATCTCTCAACTATCAAATATACATAAGAAATAAATATAACTAGATCTTGAACAAAAAAAAAAACAGATTTGCTTAAAATATAAAAAAAACAGATTTTTTTAAAACTTATACATTTCTAAAAGACCAAAATAATCAAAAAAAGATATTTCATACTACAAAACAAGTTTTGATTAATAAAAACAAAAAAAACAGATTTGTTTAAAATATCAAATTTACACAAAATCTATCAAAAACTAAAAACTCAAACTATCAATCAACTAAATTAAACAATCAATCAAGCACAATAAAAAAAACTACGTTAACAAGTTAAAAAAGTTACTACGTCGTCGTCGAGGTTGCGTAGCTATACAAATGGATTTGTTGAGCTTTAGATTACTGTAACCAGCAACTGCAAAAGAGAAAAAAATAATCCATTATTATTCTTCTTTGTCTCACAAAACTAGAAAAAAAAAAAAAAGAAAACACCATATTACCGAGAAGAGAAGTTGCTGCGATTTGGAGAAGAAAAGGAGAAGAAAAGAAACAGAGTGTCACAAAGAAGAGAAACAGAGCGGAGAAGTTAAACAGAGAGGGCTGCGATCTAGAGAAGACAAGAGGAGAAGATGCGATTTGGAGAGGCTAGATCTGGAAAAGTTGAGATCTAAAGTGTTGATGGCTGCGATTTGGAAACTAGAGGAGAAGCTACGAAAAGAGAGGAGAAGATGAGATCTGGAGAAGACAAGATCTGAAGAAGACACGATCTGGAGAAGATGAGATTTGGAGAAGACACGATCTGGAGAAGATGAATGAAACAAAGAGGAAGGGGCGAAGGGCTACGAACCTGCGAGAGAAGCTGAACTAAACAGAGAGATACAGGAAAGAAATAGAGAGGTTGAAATGAAAGAAGCAGATATGATTTTTGGAGAAGACGAAGCACACGATTTTTGGAGAAGATGAACTGCTACGATTTTTGGAGATTTGGAGAAGACGAAATGCTGCGAATCTGTGATTTGGAAGGCCAGTTAGGTGGAGAAGATCATATCATCAGAAGAGAAGACAATAGAGGGAACTGAAGCAGTAAACGGTAAACCATGGAACTGAGGAAAAAAAACCCTACATTTCAACTTACAGATCTGGTAGGGTTTCAATTAGGGCATCCTGCGGGTCAGGTCGAGTTCGACCTGACGTTTTTTTTGTCAACCCGCCCGACCCGATGATAGTTATTGACCCGCCCGACTCGATTTCTTTTATTGTGTAAACCCGACTCGATTCGACCCGAAATGATCGGGTTTGGTCGGGTTGGTCGAGTGGCTTACACCCCTATATGTGGTATGGGACGCATAGGATTCGAGGATATGGAGGAAACCTGGACTCAGAGAATTATAGACCATGTTTGGTGAATGGTCAGTGGCTTTGGACAAACTTGTTTCCCTATGCTTGGCTGGTATTGGACAATCAAGTATAGTGAGGCTTAGAAAGCCTTGGAAATCGAGACATTTGCAAAATTGATTGAGTGTAGTAAAACTTCTGAGTGGAAGTTTATGTCGATAGGCAAGGGTGCTATGAGACACTCAAACCCGGAAGCATAGGCAGAAGTGTAGAATTTTGTTATGCTAAACATGAAGTTACATTATTAAATGATTGAATGTATGATGATCTTACTGTTTGAATATGCATGTATGAGACCAAATCCTATACCCAAAAACAAAAGAACTTAAAAGAAGAAACTATCAAGCCATTGAACAAATCGAAAACCTAGAAACCTGAATCTAAAGTCATCATAGAACAAACGAGGCAAAATTGCGAGAATCAGTACTGAAACAACTTGATTTGTAGATAAATGGCCAGAACCAGAAAATACACTACCAGGGCTAAAACATCTTATGAGACTGACTCTAAAAGGCAAGAAGTACGGAATAACATGGCTAAGGACTAGATGAGAAATATGCGGATAGAAGTTGTGAGGAGGTTTATGGAATAGTTCATGAGGGCACTACTTCAAATGATGCCTCAAATGGCACCATAGCCGCAAGTCCAAGAACCTATCCCAATGCAGTAACAAATGCCAGTACCAATGCCCAAGGATCCAACTCGTCAGGTGGTACATGAGAATCTAGGAGACAGTGAGCTTAGAAGGATGTCGCTAGAATTAAAGAAGCTTAACAACTGATGGTACTACTGATAACTTAACAACTGACCATTGGTACCAAGAATTAGAATAACACCTGAATGTATTGAGAGTAACGAGTCCTAGTAGGGTGGCGTTGGCTACCCATCAATTCAAGGGACCAGCTAGAAGCTGGTGGCGGATGGTAAAGGCAAACCCAAACATCAATGGTAGCGGGATGAACTGGGAAGAGTTCAGGAAGATATTCTATGAGAAGTTCTTTTCTAAAGCAACACTAACGAAGATGTAGGAGGACTTCATTAGGCTGAACTAGAGGGATATGATGGTGGCCGAGCATGAGGCCAAATTTATTGAATTTGCCAAGTTCTCACCTGAATTGATTAGTGAAGAGAAGAAGAAGGTCAACCACTTCACTCGGGGTCTCAAGATTGAGATACGGAAGCTAATAAAGATAGCAGGCCCGAAGACATATAGAAAAGTTGTAGACATGGCATTGACCTTAGAACAGGAACTGAACTTCTAACAGAAGTTAAGGAATAGGAACAAGAGGCCAAGAAATGGCAAAGACCATTCGGGGTCTCCTCAGACACAAAATTTCAACCAACAAAATGGTGGAAACCGGGCACCCTAAGCCTTACAGCAAGCAGGGCCAAACAAAAAAGAACGAAAGGAGCAAGCAAGACAACAAGGACTATATTATTATTGCAACCAACTAGGATATTTGGCGAGGTTCTATCCTACTAAAGTCCAGGCCCCACAACAGCAACAGCATCAAAGAAGAGGACAGAATGGATGTCCTCAACAACAACAACCTCGACCAAACGACATCCAGGGGCAGAACCAAAATTAGGGTCGTGGGCAAAACCAGGCCAGAGTGTTTGCAATTGCTAACGAACAAGTTCCCGTGGTAGAAGGTACGTTCCTATTATTTAATGTTGTTGTGAAACTGTTGTTTGATTCAAGTGCTAAGAAATCTTTTGTTTCAGAAGAACTAATTAATAGGTTGTAACTAGTAACTTTGTAAAAAGAATATGTACATGTGATCTTAGATTTGAGGATAAGCTGATTTCGGCCGATCTATGGGTACGATGTGATATTGGGTATGGACTGGTTATACCAGTATCAGGCGCAAATCAGTCCAATTGATAAATAACGCAATACATCTTTATGAGTCTTCGCTAGTCATACGATGATCATCAAGGTGGCCATCTATAATTTTCTTTTTTTTTCGAAAGTGTCGAATTACTTGGGTTTAAAGTTTGAACCCCTTCGAGACATAAAATGCTTTTTCAGATTTGAGAAAATGACTGTTCTTTCTTTAGTTAATTGTCGTGTCTGTTTTATCAAGTTTTTATTCCTTCCGTGCTAATCTGACGCTACATTTACGTTTCTAAGTTCTCGATTTATTTTGTGGCCTATCGGTTTATGCTTTTAAGTTCTATTTTGAGGATTTTCAAAATATTCTAATGTCATTGGGTACAAGATTTGGTTTCATAACAAATAAGCAATAAAGCATGCATATTACATAATCATACAATCAAGCTAGCACAACAAGGTTCCAAGCTTCCACCTAAGCTTTCATGTTCAAGTGTCCCATACCACTCTACCCCTTCCACTTAGGTTTTCACCTAGAACAAAGCTGCACCCAAACAATTTCGCAAGTGTCTAGATGTCCAAGGCTTCCCAAGCTCTACTACACTTGACTGTCCCATACTAGCCAAGCATAGGAAAACATGTTCGTCCAAAGCCACCGATCACTTACCACACATGGTCTGTCATTCTCTGAGTCCAAGATTCTTCTATATCCCTGAATCCTATGCGTCCTATACCACATAGAAACCAAAGATACAGGATCCTCCCGATCTCGTGTCCTGACCAAATAAGTGTTCGTTTTTCACACATTTGCAATCTCTAACTTTTGCCTTAAAAGTTTATTCATGATTCACTGTGCCACCCTTGGCAACCCCCAAGTTTCTACTTAAGGTATCTTCCCTAGACCTAGGTTCAAATCCTTGTTGGCATCTCATTTGGACCATAGTGAATTTCTAGCCCTCAATTACCACCTCTTTGTTTTATCTCGCAAGAAAATAAGTGTGTTCTTCAACTCCGACTACTCGTATGAGTTGGTGGGACAACCTCCAGATCGGACGGCGAGACCGAAGTCTACTTAGCAACCGTGCTTTCTTGAACGGGATAACCCATCTCCCTTTCAATGTTTAGCTTTACTCGAGACAAGGCTTACCCCACTATCAACTCAACTTGTAATCTTTATATCCAAACAAAACCGTTGAAAACATATATCTCTTTTCGAAAATAATTTTTCAAAAATCATTTCAGTTTCCAAAATAGGGGGTAGGGCTTCTAAATTAAATAAATAAATAATCTTACCAGACTAGTCAATTACTTCTAATTCTTGCCCAAGGAATCTAAAGCCTAGGCTCTAATACCACCTTTGTAACACCCCACCTCCCAAGTCCCATCTTCCACGTCATTTGACGGTTCAACTCTCTTTGATCAAAAATCTTGGGATGCCCGGGAGACGGGCCCGTGCTACATTTTCTTCTTCTTGGACCCAAATCCATTAGGGTTCATGTGTACATTAGTCTATGTACAAAATGACATCATGGTAAATAAAATTCTTCATTTATTCATTCGAAAATTCCGAGTACAATAATTCATTACAACGAAAAATAAATTTAAAGCTAAAATACATGACTTAGCTTGGGTCGATGCGCCCTACATTGAAATAAATAAAACTTTCAATGGATAAATCTCCTCACAAGCTGATTAATTCCCTGTGATGTAAAAAATAGGGGGGTGAGCTAAAAAGCCCAGTGAATCATTCCATCTATTTAATCCATTATTTTAACCAGACAATGCAAGCAGATCAAACACTTTTAGAGATTAATTCAATTCAACCAATATATTAATTCAGTCTTGATTTAGACCGAACGGGAATACCCTCTGTGCTCCAGATCTAGGGAGAGAGATCAATTCTGAAACTCAAACCCATTTCTAGTGGGATCATTCTTGAAACTCGTTCCATGCTGGTATCAGTATTGACAGCCAGTTCCAATTCTATATGGAACACAGAAAGTCCCTCGTACTGGTACGTGGTTGAAATCTTATTTAATCTGATTTTTTTTGTGTGCAAGAGCATAGCAAATAAGTATTTCAACAGTAATTAAACATACCCACAGTATAACATCATAAATCAATAGAACCATAGATTTTCGATTTCTGATGTAGAAGATCGTACGAGACGCAACTACAGAGCATACTCTCTCAAACAGAAAAAAAATGACTTTCGATTTTTGATGTAGAAAATCGTACAAGACGCAACTACAGAGCATACTCTCTTGGTCATGCAACATGATAATTGAATGACATAAATGCAAAGAACAAGAATAAAAGCAAAAAAAAAAATCAAGCTAACCAAACAAGCAAGCATTATCTAAGTCAAAATAATAAATTAAAAGAAAGGAAAGAAACTCACCTCGAGATTGCTTCCTAAATTATTTGTAACACTTCGTTGCTACTACTTCGCGAACTATTTAGAATAGCTCAAGCAAAGAAGAACTAGAACTAAGGTTGCTAAGAAGGAGGCAAAAACAGAGAGCAAGAGAAATTTTCAACTCTTATCTTTGGGATGAATGAAATGGGTGGAGTAGGGGGGTTTATATAGGGCCCTCTTCCAAACAGTGTTTCTTATCTTTCCAATGTGGGACTATCATTTCATTAACATCTCACCAAATGAGATATTTCATTCATAAATGCATTTCCTTTACACATATACTTCTCTATGTATATTACTATTATACTAAAAGAAATATTATTTTCATAAGTGCATCTAATTAATATTTTATACACATATTTTTCTATATTAATATCATACTAAAAATATTATTTTCTTATTCAAATGGAGTAACATATATTTACCCAACATTTCTATATGTCTAATATTAATTCAATGCATATCCCTTTATACTTCTATGCTAACTAATTAATTGCGTATCAAATACAAAATATATATATATATATATATAAGTATATATGCTAATAAAATGTGTTTTAAACTCAAATTTTGGTTATTACGTCACTAAAATTTCAGGTATTACACGGATACTACAGAAGATTCATATAAGATTTTTCCAAATTTGCGGAACCCATGACCAGAATGACCTAAAATGTGAACAATCATTCCAAAAGAAGTTATGTTCAATTGGGATGAGAAGTGTGAACAATCGTTCCAAGAACTAAAAAGGAGGTTGATTTCGCCCCCTTTCTTAGTCACTCTGACTCATGACATCACATATGTTTTATGCACAGATGCCCACAAAATGGATTGGATGCAGTCTTAATGCAAGAAGGAAAGGTTGTTGCATATGTCTCGCGATAACTAAAGATTCATGAGCAAAACTATCCAACACATGACTTAGAACTAGTAGTCATAGTGTTTGCCTTGATGATATGGAGGCCTTACCTGTATGGTGAGAGGTTTGACCTATTTTTAGATCATAAAAGTCTAAAATACATCTATACCTAGAGGGAATTGAGCCTCGGGCAGCGTAAGTGGATGAAATTCCTCAAAGATTACAATTTTTAACTCCATTACCATCTAGGAAAAGCCAACGTAGTAGCAGATGCCCTCAGTAGGAAATTCAGCAAATAGTAGGAAAAAAAAGGATCAGGTGTACCAACTGATTGAAGACTTCAGGATGGGAGTGACATTAAATGAAGAATGAGTCTATCTATACAATATGACTAGTTGTGAGGTAATAGACAATTCAGAATTGATCCTACCTCACTCCAATGGGTCTAAGTTCATTATAGTAACTCTTTTCCTAGGGTTGGAATGTTGAGGAGTATCCTTTTAGTCTTTAATGACAACAGAAACAATAAATTGGTTGAATCATTTAATTCCTTGTAAGTGTTTGTTATGTATATTTTATTTTGTCAAAATAATGAATTAAATATTTGTGATGATGCATTGGGCTTTATAGCTCACTCCTTCTTTTAACATTTCAGGAAATTAATTGGCAAGGTCACATTGACACTCTTAGATTATTTTTGTTAAGATTTTAATTAATTGTAGGGCGTGTTAGCCCAAGTTTATTTAATTCAGATTTTGTTATTCCACTGTATGATCAAACTCCTATGTACTTTAGATCTCATGTTAATTAAGTTTTATTTCATGGCTTCATTGTTATATTTATGGAATATATTGTGCATAAGTCAATGTACACATGACGTATCATGGATTCGAGACTTAGAAAGGAAAAAGGTTAACGTAGCACAGACCCGCTTCTCAAACAACCCAAAAATATTAAATAAAAATATATCGTCGGATGATGTGGGCCCAGGCATGGGAGGCGGGGTGTTACACTAACTATGTTAATTCTACCTTAACCTACATATGTTATTTTCACTCACCACAAAAACTACTCTCCTCTTTCTCTTTCAGTGCACCGTATCCCCAAAACTCTATTTTTATTGCAATTATGTATAAGTTAAAAGATAAATTATGGATAAGTTAATTTAAAATTAGTTTCTTTATAAATTTATTGACAGTATAATTTTTCATTATTTTATAAAATTTAATTGGTTTTTAATGTGTTTTATATTTATATTAATATTTTTTTACAAAAAATACTTTAAAACTTAATTGTAAAAAGTTAAATAGATCACATAAATAATTATGAACATAGTTACAACACGGCCTCATTTGTAACACGATTCATTTATGACACGATCCATTTACAATATATGTGACACGATTTGTTTACCATATATGTAACATAATCCATTTACGAAATAACTCGTTTATGACACGATAACATGAATTGTCATCTCTAATAAAATGAGATGATTATGTTTATATTTAATATTTTAATTTTTAAGTAATTTATTTGTTTATTTTATTTTTTTGTATTTATTTTGTCCATGGACGTTATCCATTAAGAGAAGATGAATAATAAGAATGGTTGACATGAAGTGCGAATAGAGACTTGAAAAGTATTTTAAAAGGTGAGTTTAATAATTATAAGTGAAGATAGTTTAGGAATTAAAAATAATAATAATGTGTCAAGTTATATATAGTCCCTAAATAAATTTCTTTCAGCACCTCTATTTACTTGAGGTAATCAAATAATACATTTATAGAGATATTTTTTAACAATGCGTCAACCAAATATATTAGTTGTGTATTTTCCTTTTATCTAACCGTGTCAATTTTATGACTTCAAGTAATTCAATCTATGAGCATTCTTTTTGCGCCTCTGGAAACTACCTCATCTTTATTCCAAAAAAATAAAAAATAAAAAAAATAAGGCAACGGTGGATATATATATATATATGTTTGGTAACTTCAAGATCATTCACATTCACATATGATTTTCATAAACTAGCCGCCCTGCAATTGCTTTGTAATAGAACCAGATTCACATTCACGTTTGATTTTCTTGAATCAGCCTTATAATTTTTGTTTTCCGCAACAGCAACGTCGAGGACATCCTGGAGAAGACGAGTTGTCCGGTCACCCATAAATGACGTATATAAATATTTATGTCTTCTTCTCCCACGCGGTTGGATCATATTTTCGCGGGAAATTACAACTGAAATTTAACGGCATTTTTGGGGATATGAATTTATTGCTTTCCCTACCATATTTAATATTAAACTAAGACCTTCAGTAAACCAAATTGATCTTCATTAAAGTTGCTCACATTAATAGGGTAAGAGGTATCCATCCGAATATATATATATATATATATAGAAAGTTTCTGTTGTCGCTCGGAGTTTGCATGCAACTTCAAAACTAACATTATAAATACAATGAAAAACTCAACGTCCAAGTACATAAACGAAATCAATAGCTTCATCAACTCATTCGTTCCATCAAAAATTGTTCTATAGTTTCTCATCTGCTCTTATACACTTTGAGTATCAATGAGTACCAGTCTTCAGAAGCCCAACAAATTGTCCTTAGAGATGAAAAATCACTTAGGGAAATTTGCAGCATCTACTGCAAATCCTTCTAGTGTTTTCGCTAGAGTTGATGGAGAATCATTTTTGGCTCAAACGATTGTAGGGGCACAGAGGTATAAGTTTCACGTTTATGTGATGCAAGATGGTTAGGAAGTCCTTTACGAAGCCATAGTCGTGGACAAGAAACTTGACTTTATACCTCGCAAGTTCATACTCAAGCATTTTCATGTGCCCAAGAAAAATGGCTTTGGATCTAGCAAGTTCAAACTCAAGCGTTTGGAAGCCTAATTCCGATTGATGGATTGATGATCTTGTGAACTTTGCTTCAAAGACAAAAACAGAGGATCAAAATGAGAACAGAACAATGAATTGCAGAAGAAGAAAAGAACAAAAAACTCTTCAACGGAGAAGGGTGTCTTCTATTAATGGAGAAGAACACCAACTGGGTTTTCAGATTCAATAATCAAATTACAGTTACATCTCCTTTATATACACATTCTCAACCTGTATAATTATACCACTTGTCAACTATTATTAGTTTCAGTTAGACAGTTTGACAGTTAGACAGTTAACTGTCTTCTTCACAACAAGAGCTTCTAGCAGTTTCAGTTGGCTTCACATGCCCCCTCAAATTAAACCTGGAAGAGGCAACCAGATTTAATTTGGAAGATAGAAAATGAAATTGAGAGACAGCAATAGACTTGGTCATAGTGTCAGCAACTTGAAACCGACTGGGAACATATCATAGTTCAAGAGTGCCAGCTACAAGCTTCTCACGAATAAAATGAGCATCAACTTCAATATGTTTGGTGCGATCATGGAAGATAGGATTTGAAGCAAGGGACTTGGCACTAGTATTATCACACTAGAGAATAGGAGTGAGAGGTCCAGAAAAATGAAGCTCATGAAGAAGTGAAGACAGTCAAAGAATGTCGAAAGTGGCAAAAGACAAAGCCCTATATTCAGCCTCAGCACTAGATTTAGCAACAACCTTTTGCTTTTTAGAACCCCATGAAATGAGGTTGCCACCTAAAAAAACACAGGCACCACTTGTAGATCTTCTATCATCAAGATCACAAGCCCAATCTGCATAAGAGTAAGCTTCAATTTGCAATGTAGAACCAGGCTGAAACCAAAGTCTAGATGTAGCAGTCCCTTTAAGATATCTGAGAACACGTTTACAAGCTTGCCAATGAACAGTAGAAGGAGCATTTAGAAATTGACTGAGGCGATTGACAATGTAAGATATATCAGGCCTAGAGTTAGTGAGATATTGAAGAGCCCCAATAGTACTTCTGTAAATAGTTGGATCAGTAAAAGCAGAACCATCTGTCAAACAAAGCTTCAAACCAGAATTGGTAGGTGAAGAAGCAGGTTTATAGTCAAGCATATCAGTTGGAGCCAAAGGATCAAGAATATATTTGTGTTGAGTAAGATATAGACCACTTGAATTGCGATGAACCTCAAAACCCAAAAAATAATCCACTTCACCGAGTGTTTTAAGGGCAAATTGTGAATCAAGCCAGCAAATGAGATGTTGAACTTGAGCTAAATTTGAACCTGTAATCAAAATATCATCAACATACACCAAGAGAAAAAAGATATATGAACCAGGTTGCTTATCAAACAGAGAAACATCTGTCACAGCATTCATGAAGCCATAACATAAGAGAGCCTCCTTAAGTTTATGAAACCATGCTCTTGGAGCCTATTTAAGACCATAGAGAGACTTATGGAGTTTACACACATGAGTAGGAAAATGTGGATGCACAAAACCCTCAGGTTGAGTCATATGGACTTCTTTGAGTAGTTCAACATTCAAGAATGTATTATTTATATCAATTTGTTGAATAGGTTATCCCTTACTGACTGCAAGTGTAAAAATAACTCTGATGGTAGTAGATTTGACAACATGAGAAAAAGTATCTACAAAATCTAGTCGTGGAGTTTGATGAAAACCCTTTGCAATCACCGTGCCTTGTACCTACTTAAAGTACTATCTGAATTTGTTTTCACTCTAAAAACCCATTTACAACCAATTGGGTGTGTTGTAGCTGAAGCAGGAACAAGTGACCATGTATTATTTTTGGACAATGTTGACATCTCCTCAACCATAGCAGTTTTCCATTTAGAATCCTATAAAGCAGTCTTAACAAACCAAGGCTCCAAGGAAGCAACCAAAACATGGGGAGAAGTATGTATAAGAGCTTTTGGTTTGAAAATACCACTTTTGGCTCTTGATTGCATAGGATGAGTTGAACAAAGTGGTCTCACAATAGATGTAATAGGTGTATTAATAGAATTTGGTTCAGATTGTGTAGTATTGGGAGATGATTCTGATTGGTTTGAAGAAGGGATAGAAGTTTGGACTGATACTGGTGAGTGAGTAGGA
This sequence comes from Tinospora cordifolia, assembly GCA_030144865.1. NCBI lineage: Eukaryota > Viridiplantae > Streptophyta > Magnoliopsida > Ranunculales > Menispermaceae > Tinospora > Tinospora cordifolia. Next base: position 4,231 of record JAJIYU010010278.1, on the reverse strand, counting down.
CAAGGTGAAGATTCTTGATTATTAATGCTTAAGCTTGGCTTATATCGAGGGATTGAATGAAGAACAGTGAAAGGAAAAGGAATAGATATAGGAGACTGTTTCATTGATACAGAATTAGGGAACAATGATTTATAAGGAAACTCAAGTTCATTGAAGATAACATGTCTGGATATGAAGATTTTACCAGAGGAAGATAAGCACTTATAGCCATGATGTCTTGGACTATAACCCAAAAATATGCATTTAGAGGAATGAAAATTGAACTTGTATTTGGAGTAGAATGTTAGCAAAGGAAAACAGGTACAGCCAAAAGACTTGAAGTAATTATAATCAGGTAATTTTTGGAACAATTTTTCATAAAGAGATACAAAGTCTAAAACAGTAGATGAAAGACTGTTTATGATAAAAACTAAAATCTGGAAAGCTTCTTCCCAAAAACTTAATGGCATAGACACATGAGCTAAAAGAGTGAGACCCATTTCAACAATGGATCTGTGTTTTCTTTCTGGTACTCCATTTTGCTAATGAGTATATGGACAAGAATACTGATATTTGATTCCCAAGTTGATACAGTGTTTTTCAATAAGCTTATATTCACACCCATATCAAATTGGAAGGTTTTAATCTTTCTACCAAACTGTAATTCAACTAGCTTTTGGAATAGAACAAAAAAAGAAAATGCATCAGACTTTAGTTTAAGAGGATAGAACCAGGTAAATCTAGTATAGGAATCAACAAAAATGATGTAATATCTGGATCCATGTCTTGACAGCATAGGTGTTGGACCCCATATATCTGAGTAAATCAACTCAAGAGGTGCAGTTGTTTTGATTTCACATCTATGAAAAGGTAATTGATGTGATTTTTCCAATTTACAAGAGTCACAGAAATGACTGGATGATTTAGGCAGAAACAACTGAAGTTTATTCAAAATTTTCTCAAGAATTTCAATAGATGGAGGCCTAAATCTTGCATGTTATATCTGAGATTTATTTTGATTATTGAGTACATTAGAAGAAAAACAGGATTGAACAAATGAATTAAAAGTAGATGAAGCGGATTGAGGAAAATGAGCAGTGTCTGGAACAGAATCTGGAACAGATGGAGCAGCATCTAGAATAGAGGAAATCTATGATGGAGGTGACGAAAGTTGATACAAGCCATTCTTAAGCATTCCTTGAAGTAATATCTTCTTCGAATCCTTGTCCTTAACAACAAAATGGTTGTGATGAAATTTAGCAATAGCATGGTTATCATTAGTAAGTTTGGCAACACTTAGTAAGTTTTTGGTAAGGTTAGGTACATGTAAAACATGTTTTAGATGAATGAAATTTCCTGAAGAATAGTTTGAAGGTAGAAAAAGTGAACCAATATGAGAGATTTTTAGTTTATCATCGTTACCTACTGTGACCATTTGGTTACCTTTGTACTCAGATTTATTTTCAAGAATGCTGCCATCTCCTGTCATATGACTTGTAGCTCCAGTGTCCATATACCAAGACGAATCTGCATGTAATACCTACAATTTCAGTGTTGTAATACTCGGAATTCGAAAAAAAAAATATTTTAAAATCTACTGTTACTGTTCAAAAATACGGTTTCTGTTCAAATATATGGTTACTGTTCACAAATACGGTCACTATTTTGTCGGCAAACAAAATAACTTTCGACGGATTACTGTAGCTACAGTAACAGATACTGTAGTCACAGTAACAAACTATTTACAACTGTGCAGTTTCGTCTTTTTCTGCCAGAAAAATCTATATAACCCCCCCCCCCCTCATTCTGAAAATTCATTCCAGTAAGAAAGAAAGAATTTCTTTGCTTACTCTCTTCTCTTCTCTTGCTCTTTAACTGTTTTAGACAGCAAATATAGTAGTAGAAAGGGGAAAACCCCAGTTTCTACATAGCAGTAGTGAAGATCTACTGTTGGGTGCCTCTTTTGAAGCAATTGGAGGGTGTTTCTGATCAAAGCAGGTATAATCACTCTGCTCTAGTCTTTATTCAAGTTGGGAGATGTTGTTATTCATTTCAGTACACATACGTAGTTTACTGTTCATATATACGATATTGTTCATATGGTATTATTCACTATTACTATTTGGCACTGTTCATATATACGGTACTGTTCATGGACATCGATTAAATCACATTTTCGAAACGTAGATCCTGAAGACTGTTGGTCAAAGCCTCGAAACAAGTTGAGATAATACTACAAGGATTCAGAGAAATACTACTGAGGTGGAAGTGATTACTCTACTCTCTAGTATTATTTGAATTTTTGTCGCAACCCACTTCATAGAAATGACGTCACGACCGGCACACAATACCATATACGCTACATCTACGTATACAGTACTATGTCAGCCTCTCACAGTTAATCCTACTCAATATCCCTACAGAAATTTTGACAGAGTCTCCTCTAAAATTTTGACTTATCCTAAAAAAATTCATCACCTGATAAACAATATTATGATCCACCCAAACATACACAGTATATTTCATATATCATTCACAAATCAAAACTATTTTCCACTCTCATCTTAGTGAAAGTAAACTGATATCTCTCTAGCTAATATTACATATACAATGATAATTATAATTATGCAAAAGTAAAACTCATAAACCATATAAGCCAACGCACATAGTAAACCTGGAAAAGTTGTCTACTCTTCTCGTGCTGGCCTTTTTCCTTTTCTATCGGTCCCTGAAATGTTAAAAATTGAGTAAGCTACAATATGCCCAGTGAATATTCTTTATTTAAGGCATTTAGATACATTTAAATAAACATGCAAATGCTCAAATTCAAATAAAACATTCAAATTCAGCATACTCATTTACAAAATACATAGATGCATTTAACATAGTACCCATGCTAATTTAAAACAATCATGCACCTCTTTATCCTTCCATGTAAAACAATTATGCATCTCCTTATCCTTTCAGATCTAGAATCAGTCTCACTTCTTGTTTGGCCTCAACAAAAGTAGACTGCAACTCTGATTTTTTCCATTTCCAATTCATTTCGAGGATTATCACGTAGGAAAAGGCTGATACTTCTCATGACTCAGTCTCATAGGATTATCACATATAGAAGTATTATTCCCCATGGCTCAGTCCAGCGAAACGATATCATATTTTAGATCTGCTCTTGCAAATCCAAAACACGTTGCCATGTAAATAAAATTTCATGAAAGCCACATCAAATGCAACATATGTTCATATCAATAACATGCTTACATTAAAACCATTTTTTATCTACAATGCCATATAAATAACAAAGATAAAGAAATACTCACAGAATACCAACACTAAATCCCGCTGGCACGTAACACACTCTTTGGTAAATAACCAGCTTTTCCAACCTTTACTGTAAAATTCAATAATATATAATCCATCATTTCATATCATATCTGGTGCATCCATTCATGTTTAAGAAAAATCATAAGTTCTAGACATAAAGCTTTTTTCTCCGAAATACCCACAAATAAATATTACTCACCAAAATTATTGTAAATCAATTTTCAGTATCCACTTCAACCTCTGTACTCAATTCACCAACATTATCCTATCAAAAATAATTTCAAAAACATCAATCAAATTCAAACTCATTTCTATAATCAATTTCTAATGTGTTTATTTCTCATTTTTAATCATACACACACATCAGACCTCACGTATTGATGCGCATTGCCTTGAATAATCTCAATAATCATAAAACTTTTTCTGCTCATATAAAATATTTTTGCGGCAGAAAAATAACTTAAATAGTCTTTTAAATCATATTTTCTGTAATTTTTTATTTTTTTTCTTAAAAACCCCATTGCTCAATCATTCACCAAAATTCCAATTGATATCCAAAATTTATAATTTTGGTGTCGATGGGTACGTATTTTCATTCTCTACATTTCTATAGGTCTCAATCAGAGTTTTATTTGGGTTTAACATACCCAAAAGTCTATCCAAAGGTTATAAAACTTTGGATATTTATTTTAAAATCTACAGGGTAAACTAACACAATCTAACCACACATCTGGGATCTACTTATCGCCAAGAGTGTTTTGGTATAATTTTTGTTGAGTTTTACTCGCTGTAGGAAAATATCCACTTTTTGGGTACGGCTATAAAACACTGCCTACAGCAAAAATTACACCCCTAGGATTGTAGTACGAAGCTTAATTAGCGTTTTTGTAATTAGAATTGAGAAAAATAGCTTACCTACGCGACGAAT
>JAJIYU010010277.1:0-16275 GCA_030144865.1 Tinospora cordifolia | reverse complement strand
CTCAAGTTTCGAGTCATTCCGAGTTCGATAGGTACCCTTATTCTCAGTTCTTTCCTAAGCTGGATCCCACTGTAGGGCAAAACCCTAATTTTGGCCAATTGGGCTAATTTTAGGATGTGTGGTCCAACTTGTTAGTTCATATCTCCTTACTTCGTTTCAGGTCGTTTTAGGTTCATATGAGACACTAAATGAGGGTTTAGAGTTCTCTGAATTTGGTCCTAAAATGAGGCTAGATTCGTTCTGTACTCAAATTTCCCTTAAAGGGTGACAATTCTTATTTCATTGAGTACAGAGCTTTCAGGGTATTACAAACAAGCCAAGCATATCAAAAACTTTTGTACATTAGGCAATTCAAACAAATTTCTTATTTATGGTTGACACTAAGACCGAAAGAGTTTAATCTCTGTGTTTCACATCGTTGGGAGAGATAATCACTCTTGGAAACTCAAACCCCAAAATCAATGAAGTGGGATCACTTTTGGGAGCCCGGTTCAAAATCATCAATGGTAAGCCGGCAAGCCGAATCGGGGGTGGAACACACACAATGACACTATGCAGTCCATCATCGCGTCAGTACGTAGTTAGGATCATTATTTAATCTTTTCTTAGTGATAAAATACACAATATAGGATTAAACCATCAATATAACGTATACATAACATAAATAATTAAATATTTATTCATGGCACAATTCATGCATATCATGCATCATTATTTTTTATTTCTAAACATGCATAAAATGTATATTCATAGCACATCAAATAAATAAAGCATGCATATTTAAAACATTTATTTAAACAATCAACTTCAAAACATCATCAAACATGCAAGACTTATTCAAATTAAAATAAAGAAGTAAAAGTTAGAAATCACTTCCACCTTAAATAAATCTCTTCTGCACACTTTTGAAATTCGGCAGAGTTTCGTTACTTGAAAGCTTCTAAATACTCAAAAACTCTCAAGAACACTCAAGAACAGTTCAAGATTACTCTAAAACTGAGGGGATTGCCAAGAAGAAGGTTAGAGAGAGTCAAGAGGGACTGATATGCTCTTGATTTAGGATTAAAACAATGAGAGCACTAAGGGTCCTTTATATAGAGTTTAAAATGGGATAAAATGGTAAGTTTGTGGTGTTCTCCTTGTAGGAAACTTGCCAATTATTCAAATTTTCGTGCCTTCCAAGTATAGAAAAATAGCAAGTGTGTTTGGAAAATTTAAAAACAAGATTTTCGGATCTTAGAAAATTTTTTCAGATTTTTTTGTGATTTTCGTGGTTTTAATCAAAGCATTAATCTGGACCTTCGATGATTCTTGATCGCGGCACTTAGATCACGGTCGTGATTAACGAAATCGTTGTAGATCATCAAATCGTCCTTGAGCGCATCAACGGTTCGCGATCAACAAAGCGCATGAGATTTGGACTGTTGGATGAACCTCGATCACGGTGTGCGAATCTTCGTTCGTGCGGTTTTGACCTGGATGCTCGGATCAACCTCGAGTGTAGCAATGGTTCGCAATTGATCGAGGATGTCTCAAATTCGAACCATCTGATCTTCCTCGATCGCAATACATTCGTGATCTCCGAAATAGATCTGGACCGTTAGATTAGGTGGATTGATTTTGGGCCGTTGGATCTCGATGATTCGGTGCTCCTGAGCGCTAGTTTAGTTTTGATCTCATTCGTTGGATCGAGCAGATTGATCTTGGGCCGTAGGATGCAATTTCTATTACCAAAATTACCTTCTAAGGTTGCTATTATCTGAAATTTGCTAATTATACACTTTTTATTTGATGTAAACATGGTTTATTGCACATGTCCTTCCATTTTATTGACTTGCTAATATTTTCTCCTTTCTATTTCTTTAATATTGTATTTACTTTATATTTTTCTATTTCTTTAATATTTTTAATGCCAACAATTTAATAATTTACATTTTTCATTTCTTCATTTTCATATATATTTTTATTTATATATTCATTTCATTATTTATGTAATTATAAATTGATACTTGTATAATGTTATACTCATTTTAGATAAATATAAGCATACTACATTTTTATTCAATTATGTAAATTTTTCTATATACACTTTCCTATGTAGTTTTTAACACTCATTATACTAAAACACATATTATTTACACACACATTAACCTATATATATACTTTATTTCTATTCTTTATTCCTTGAGAAATGAAAGCAACTCTTTAAATTTCATAATTAATTCTACTTAATTGACATTTTTATTTAAATATCAAATTAAGACTTCATTTGCCTACCCATAATTTGCACCCAAAAGTTTCTTAAAATCTTCAAAGTTGATTCACTTTATGCATTTCATTTAATTTCATTAAACTTATTTATCTTTAATTATTTGGAAAAATTTTGGGTTATTACACTATCTCCCCTAACTACTAGGAATTTAGGTGTATAACCTATAGTTTTGGAACCACATGATCAAGACACAAATTTTAAGGTATAGTTTGGCCCAAGGCATTTTTCCTTAGAAACCTTCCTTATTTAAAGCCCACTGAAGGTACTTTACCCAAATCTTGGCCAATTGTCTCGAATTTTGGATATGTCATGTGTCTTGTTAGTTTATGCCATCCCATAAAATTTTGGGTCATTCTGAATCCTTGAAGTACCCTAAATTCCATTTCTTTCCTAATTTAAACCCCTGAAGGTGTTTTGGCAAAATGAGAGCCCTAACATTGACCAATTGAGCTAATTTTTGGATATGTTGTTGAATTGGCTAGTTCAAGTCACTTTGCTTCATTACAGGTGATTTTAGATTCTTAAATGTCACTAGATGAGAGTTTTAGAACCTACCAAATTTAGCCCTGAAACGAGCTCTGTTTCATTTTACACCATAATTTCACTAAATAGACCTTGAATTTTGTTTCATTTGGTACTAAGTTTTCAGGGTACTACACCTACAGATCACCAGCTTGTTGGGCTGAACTTGAAGATTATTTACTTATGGGGCCAAATTTGGTGGAAGAGATGATTAACCAAGTCAAACTGATATAGAAAATGTTGGCTACAGCTCAAAATCATCAAAAAAGTTATGCAGACAAAAGAAGAAGAACCCTAGAGCTCCAAGCAGGCGATAAAGTGTTCTTGAGGATAAGTCTTCAGAAAGGGATTAAAAGGTTTAGATACAAAGGGAAGCTATTGCCTAGATTCGTCGGTCAGTCCATTTGAGATACTTAGAAGAATCGAAGAATGCACCTACAAATTAGACCTATAGAATCGAATAACCTCAACACATAACATGTTTTATGTGTCGATGCTGAGGAAGCATGAACCTGATCCCTTTCACATAATCTATTGGGAGGAGGTGAACATTCAAGATGATGCCACTTATGAAGAAACATCAGTTAAGATCCTCGATCGCAACACATAAAACCTAAGAATGAAAGATATTTCCTTGTTAAAGTCTCTAAAAACATCATGGAGTTGAGGAAGCCACCTGTGAACTGGAAAGTGAAATGATGGCTACGTATCCACACCTTTTTATTAGAAATACATGAGGAAATGATACTCGAGTAAGTGTCTACAAATTTTGAGGACGAAATTCTTTTTACGGAGGGTAGGTTGCAATACCCCAAAAAATATTTGTATGAAATTCAATTATATGAAATAAATATATATTGATCCTTGAAAATTTTATGAAATTCTTGGGATACAAGATTGTGTATATGTAACACCCCAACCCCTGAGGCTTTGAATTGGACTAAACCACAAGGCAGGCTGGGCCGGTGTTACTTTACAAGTACACAACCTGACTTTCTAATTTAATTATCCCAAGCCTTATTCATTTAAGTAACATACACCAAGGCAATTGTACAGGAGATAAAAGAAAACTTTCTGATTCTTTTTTCAATTCAATAAAAGAGAGTTAATAACTCCAATTTAAATCAAAAGAAACCATTATAGTGGAATTAATTCAAAACTTAGCAACATGACCTTCCATTGAAAGAAAATGGAAACCTTCTAAAAACTAGTATTCTAAGTCTTTAGCATGCATCATCATATGTTTAATTTCTTAAGAAGATAAGAGAGGAAGGGTGACCATATAGTCTAGTGGATCCTTTTCAAACAACCGAATTACTAATTTAGATTAACAATGCATTTAAATTCAAGCACTTGTGAATCATTAGACATTTCAAACAATATTTTATTTACAGTTGTAAATTTGACTCAAAGGGTATTCAGGCCCTTGATGTTCTTTATCAAAATACCTCCTTGAGTAAAAAGGCATTCCTTATGCCAAGTTTCATTAGATTTAGGGCCTAATGCATATTCCAAGTATTTTGGGACATCACCCATGTGAACTAATTACATGTAAAGAACACCCACAGTGACCCTCATGTTCATTGTGACAATACGTGGTTCTTAATCTCAACATCTTTCATTAAATCTCATACTCATAAATTACAAATAAAAATATGTCAGCATGTTTAACACACAAACATTCAAAGCATGAAAACAAATACATAGTGTGCATCATACTTTAAAATAAACCTAAACATGCATAATCTAAGCATGACATAGTTTCATGATCAACTAACATGACATACATGCAAATCTAAAATTTTAAATCATGCTCTTCAAACCTAAGTATGCATGCTAAACTGAAATCAAGCACACATGAACATGGTATTAAACTAAACAAGTAATATAGAGGTTTGAGAAGTCACCTCCACCTTAATTCGAAGATTACTAAAATTCTGGCAGAGTTTCCCTTCTTCAACAAGTCTAGCACTCAAAGACAACTCAAGAAAACTCAATAAAATACGAAAGGACTCAAGAATAGTTCAAGATCAATCAAGAACTAAGGAGGTTGCCAAGAAGAAGCCTAGAGAAAGTTAAGAGGAACTAGTATGTTCTTGCTTTGGAACAAAGAAGAATGAGAGCATTAGGGGGATTTATATAGAGTTTCATGAGCAATGGAGAGCCAATTGGCCATGCTCACACTAGGAAATCTTTCCATTCCTCCATGGGGACGTTTTGGAATGCATAGATTGAGTGTGCACACGGTTTGGAATGTGGGCTGATTTGGTTTCCAATTCCTAGTGTAAACACAAAATATGAGCTTTGTTTGATTTTCTGTTTATGTGTGAACACAAAAAGGATTTAAAATACTTACTAATCTTTGTTTGGACATTAATCTAGGTGTGATATTGTGAGTAAGACAACTTTTCAATATAGTTTTGTAATTGATTCCTTTTCTTGTGCACACCAAATCAACAAGATTTGGCAACCTTCTATTTTAAATTAGAAACTTCTAATCTTGTTCCTTGGGTGTTTAGAAACAATTTTCAGCAACTTCTATTCTTGAATTAGAAACTTCAAATCTTGTTCCTTGGGTGTTTAAAAACATTTTTCAGCAACTTCTATTTTTGAATTAGAAACTTCTAATTTGGATTATTTGGGACATTTTTGGTGTGTAGAGCATGGTGTATATGATCCTATAAGGTGGCACACCTAATCATGTCACACTAACATGATCACCATGTGACTTACACAAGCTTTGGGTCCACATGAATTAAAATAAATTCATATTCTCTCATTTGGCAAGGATTTTAGCACTTTTGGGTTCACACAAATTTAATAAAAATTCATATCTTTCAATTGGCTAAGTTTTTCCCATTTTCTTTCCTAGTTTAGATTCCCTTGAAGCATACTAAGTAAATGAACCCTTAATTGCAAATGAGATAAATTTTGGATGCTTAGGCCATTCGAGGTGTTCGCTTCATTTCTTTCAATTCCTTTTCCTTAAATTTCACTCCCTTGAGAGGTTTTTGAGCAGATTTGAACTTGCTAATGGATTCTAGAAATGCATTGGTCTTCGTTTATCATTTCATTTAGTACAAATTTTCAGGGTATTCCAGTATATTTTAAATTATAGTCAAAATGAGAAATAAAATTAACTGAGGGAAGCTTGTAGAAATTCTAGTATAAAAATAAATATATTTCTAGGTGCAAAGAAAACCATAATGTGGTATTTAAAAATATCAAATAAAAGGAGTTAATTAAAGAATATATTTTTGGTCACAAAAAATTATCAAGTTCTGTTTAATTTCAAAAACATATAAATAATTTTTAAAGTGTTATATAAATAAACGAAATGGATAAAGATAAATTAATTCCCTTCAATTATATGAAAATTTAGGTGCAACATTATTAAGGCTTAAATGATAAATGAAATTAATTCACTAGAAGTTCATTTAATTTGTCAGCATTGACATTCTAAGAAGGGAATCAGAAACATGCCAAGAGCATGGTCTTGCGTGAAACGAAATAGCAACAAATGGAAAATAGAAACATTTACACACACATGGTGGGATGCCAAAAAGAAGAGGAATGAGAGAAGATGGGTAAATAGAAACCCTATCCATAGGATCTTGCACACACCAACATTAGAAAGTGGCCCATGTGTGCACAAGAAAACAATTAGAAAGTTCCCAAAACGTTGCTAATACATAAGCACACAAGATGCCAAAAAGAAAATAATAAAATAAAAACCCTATCCCATGATCCATGATGCCAAAAATAAGAATGAAAGCATATTAGAAAGTTTCCCCAAGTTATGATTCCCTAACCTTGTGTGCACCACAAGTGAATTAAATAGAAATTTTCTTCAAAGTCATATTACCTAACCTTGTGCACTCCACGAAGAAATCGAAAATAGAGAGTTCTCATGATTCATGTGCACAAGAGGAGGGAATGAGAAGGGAAAGAATCCATTACACATCCATGACACACAAGGGGAGAGAATAAATGAGAAAAGTTTCCTCGCTCACTTGTGATGCACAGAGGAATAAACCTACAATAGAACTAGGCCCAAATTCCATGTTCACACAAGAAAAAGAAACCGAAATCACTCACATCCCAAACCATATGCACAAGAGAAAAGAAAGAGGAAAAATTCCCTTGCTTGAAAATGTGTGCACACACACAAGAGAGAAAGGAAAGTTTCCAATATGAGCACCCTTGAGCCATCCCCCTTACACATTGAAAATCTATATAAAGGCCCCATGTGCTCCCATTCTCTTTATCCCAAAGCAAGATCTGATAAGATCCCTCTTGCTTTCTCTAGTCTCTTTCTTGGCACCTCTTTTGAATTCTTGAGAGTTCCTGCGTGTAAAGCTTTCAGTTCATGAATGTTCTTTAGATTATAGACGTCGTAGAGGGTGGAAGTGCTGTTGAAATTCTAATTTTGTGCAACTAAGATTTCAAAATGTTGATTTGGAAGTGATTTCAAAACTCTTATCTAGTTATTTTAAATTCAGTGAGTCATTCATATACATGTTTTATTTTTAGTTTATCATGCATACCATGTTTTACTCTCATCAAATCATGTCATGCTTAGATCTCACATGCTTGGGTTTGTTTGATCAAAGATGCATGCTATATGATGTTCTAGTTATGTGAATATCATGCTCACATGCTGAATTTTATTTTAAATATTCATGGTTGATTCAAGAAAAGAAAGATTAATTATGATAAGAACCACGTACTATCATATTGATTTCAGGGATTACTGTGGGTGTTCTTTAGATATGAACTTGGATTAGTTTCTAGTTCATATGGTGAGGTCCCAAAATACTCAGAATATAGGTTAGGCCCAAAATCTGGTTAAACTTGGCATAAAGGAATGACCTTTCAATTAAACAATAAACTGATTAAATCACTTAATGATTGATAGTGTCTAATGCGAATGCCTTACTAATTTGAAATAATGATTTGACTATTTTTAGAATGATCCACTGGGCTCTATGCTCACCTTTTCTCCTTTAATTTTGCTATGAATTGAAAAACATAAAGATGCATGCCAATCACTTAGGAAATATGTTAGAATATTTTATTTAAAACATTTTTAATTCATTGTAAGGGTGTATTGCCCAATTTTGATTATTCTACTATATTACATTTGAGTTTTGTACACCTTCTTATCATCAATAAAGTTAAAGAATTATTTTTATCTCTAATTATCCTATCTTGTTGAATTAAGCGAATGCAATGGAGTTGAGTACTTTAAAGGTCCAACGGACTTGGGATAGAAGACAATAGAAAGGAAGTGTGAGTCACTTGTAAAAGTAACATGGCCCAACCTACCTCACCGTGTGGTTCAGTCCACCGAGTTGGGGTTTGGGGTGGTACACCACGATAATGGAATTCGTTACCACAGTAATGCTTGAGAAAACTAAAAATTGATACATTCTAGTTATCATGGTAGTCTACCGTAGTAATGTGTTGAAAACCTGAATTATCGATTGTTAATCACGTGATTACCATGGCAAGTGGAGTCATTACCACGATAATATGTGAAAATTATATATATGGAAGATGTGCACTGAAATCCTGTCATTTTCATTCGTGATTGCACAACATCCTTCCAAACCTTAAGTAGCCACCACCAGTTGAGTTTTATTCTTCCTAGACATGTTCTAGCGTGCCCCCAGCTCATTCCAACCCTTTTCAAGTAGTCTCACAGACAAAAAATGAAAGGAAACTGCATAACAATGAAGAACACGACTGATGGGATTGAAAGAACGGATCACACACGAGGTAAGGCATCTGTTTCACACGAAATGCATGTGTTAACGTCACTGTTTTGCGTTGTCTAAGAAAATACAAGTTTCTTTTGATGTAACAGTTGTTTGAAAGTGTTTGAGACGCCCTTGTGAGGAGAATGAAGGAAGGAACATTAGGAACTGAGGTATCATGTCTCTCCATTCAATAAAATGATTCGTTAAGTCTAATATTAGTGTGTTAAGTCATTGAGAACGAGAAGACCAGAAGGAATCTTGCACGAATGTGCAGTTTGTGGAAAATCACACAAATATCATGATAATTAGTCGCGATAGTATAATGTGAATAAAGAGTTCCTCTCAGGTTATCGTTGTAACTGACAGCGGTAATGAGTACCACCTATTCTGGCGATCGCAGTAATGCATCCTAGACCCTGTTTCAAGCACACATACAAGTTATCACAGTAGTACCCTTTTCTACCATGGTACATAGAGGAAAAACATTGTAGTACATAACTATTGTGAGCCTCATACACATCATATGCCTCATAGATTAGGGGGATCCTTGTACTATAGTTTGAGAACAATGAATACTTCAATTCCTAAGGATTTATTGGATCTTAGGTGGAGGATTCTAAATCATCGAGGCAAAAGTAAGGACAAGCAGAGCGAAACAACAGGTGGATATGATTACCTTGCTCTGTAGCCTTATTTGAGTTTTAAATGTTAAACATAATGTATGTTTATGTTATTCCAAATGTGTAAAAGCATGCCAGGGTATATTTTGACATTGATTGGACAATATTAGCTCTTTGTTAGCATGAATGATGTATAACATGATATATGTATCCATATTAGTGTTTACATGTTTTTATGACATGAGGTATGAAATAATTGACATGTTGGATTTATTAGAATATTATTACATGCTCTATTTTCCATGCTTAACATGTGATAAATGACTGTATGATCATAAGTAGAGTTAAAATTAAGATTTTAACCACATACTGGTGCAACGGTTCACGAGGATCACCGTGGGTGTTCTCATAGATGGAATAATGGGTTATTCCCTAATTGTAATACCTTAAAAACTTTGTATTTACTTAAATGAAATTCAAGATCAATTTAGTGAAATTGGGTGCAAAATGAAACTAGGCTTATTTCGAGGCTAAATTTGGCAAGTTTCCAAAAGTCTCATTTGATGACCCTTAGGGACCCAAAAGAACCTGAAACAAAGTAAACCAACTAATTAGACAACATATCCAAAAATTAGGACAATTGATCAAGATTAGGGTTTTCATTTACCAAACGTCCTTCAAGAGGTCCAAATTAGAATGAATTAACACTTAGGGTATTTAGGGGAATCAACATAACCCAAAACGAAACAGGATGAAATGAACTAACAAAATAAACAACATATCCAAAAATTAGCACAATTGGCCAAGATTTGAATTTTCATTTCATGGGCCTTCAGTGGTTTCTAAATAAGGAAAGTAAATGAAAACCAATTTGACCAAACCATATATTGAAATTCTTAATTTTTTCATGTGATTCTAAAACTATGGGCTATAAATCGTAATTCCTTTTAAATAAGGAGATATTAATTTTTATTTGATTTTTTTGAACCCATGAAGTCGTGGCCACCCTAAGCATGTGCAAGTTACATGGGTAGAATACCATGATCATGTGTACCCTCACCCTACCCAAAGCTCCATGGGATGTTTTCTTTATTTGAATCCTTGTAAAATGATCCCATGTCCCTTACAGATGATTTAGTACGCTCACATCAGTAGACGTTTTATATGGTCTAGAAACCATGAGACATGATTCCATGTACAACCCCACTTGATTGTGTACACCCACACACACTTAAGCGAAAATCGGCCCAACCATGTACATGTGTGTGTGCACACATATGAAGAACCCTATTTAGATAATTTTCTGGAACCAAGATGAGCATCTTTGACTATTATATGGAGTCCCCTCAAATATGAGAGTGTACACCCATGCTTGATGTCCAAGAAATAAGAGAATGGGAAAGTATTCCTTGTGTGTTTGTGTGATGAGCAAGCAAGGAAACCAAATGGGAAAGTTTTTATGAGCACATATGGGACATCCCATTTGAATTAGAATATGATTGAAACCTCTTTTGTGTTCACATATAGTTAGGAAATAAGATTGTATTCATATCTTTTGAATTAAAAAGCCATAGTGGTCTCACTTGCCAACCATGAGCACGCTTGCCTTCTTTATGCAAACTGTCACCTCTTGTTTGAAAACTTGCCCAAACTTTGTGAGCTCTCCAAGCTAGCCAAGACTGACCAAAACATCCCCCTAGTGCTCTTGAACATCTATATAAACCCCCTCATGCTCTCATTCTTCTCATCCCAATGCAAAGAGTTGACACTTCCCTCTTTGCTTGTTCTAAGCCCTCTTCTTGGCATCTCTTCTCACTTTTCTTGTGTTCACAAATGAGAAGCTTTAATTTCAGTCTTTTTGTGAGTTACTTTGAGTGCTTTTGTTAATGGTTGAAAGTTCTTGAAGTTATGAAAGTGGTAGATAAGGGGAACCTCTACCAAATTCAACAAGAAACTCGAATTGAGGTGGAGGGGATTTCTAGAACTTCTATCTTGTCATTTCAAGTTCCTAACATGTTTATGCATGTTGATTTTTCAGTTTACATCATGATTTATTCAGTTTTAGCATGATTGATCATATTTAAATTTCAGTTTAGCATGTTTCATGTTTTAAATCATTCATGAGATCATACCATGCTTAGAAACCATGCTTAGGTTTGCTTTTAAGTTTTCAAGCATGCTATGTCTGTTTCCATGCTTTCTTAAATGCTTAAATTATGAGATTTAATATTTTGATTTAGTACCATGATTACATGATTTTAAACATCAGAAAGTGAAGATAAGAACTACGTATTGTCATAGTGACCCGTATGGGTGCTATTGGTGTTTTTAACACATCATTGGAGTGTGGTTGCAAAGTGCAACTAAGGGATACTTGGTATGTGGCATCCTATGAAAAGTAACAAAAAAATGTCTTTACAACCTAAAGAGGGGTATTTAAATTAAAAACATCAAGGGAGTAGAACCCCTTTCAATCATAATGTCAACTTGAACCAATTTGATGTATGAATCACTTAATGTTTGAAAGTGCATGAATTTGAATGTGTTAGAAGTTTGAAATAATAAGCTAGTTGTTTGATGTATAATCCATTGGGCTATGTGCTCACCCCTCACTTTTTAAGATTTTTAGGAAATTGAAAATGATGGCAATAGAAATTTGATAGTAGCTATATTTAAAAAGTTTTTACTTTGGGAAAGTTTCTTTTTTCAATGTAAGGGCATGTTGCCCACTTTAGATTTATTAGACTTTCTCTGAATTTTATTTCAATTTTAAGAGCTATATACTCTTTTTCAAGTTCTAGTTATTTGAATTAAAGCACGTAATCTTTTACTTATTTGAGTAAATAAGAGTTTAAAGTATGTACTCTTTTATTTTATTAAGTAAATAAAAGTGAATATTTCTTTTATCTCTATTGTAATAGTCTTATTCAATTTGAAGTTAAATAATTGGGTTGTGTGCTCATTGAAAAATGATAAGACTTGAGATAATAGAAAGTGATGCAAGTTGTGTACTTGTAAATGTAACATAAGAACCAACCCGCCTTGTGGTTGAGCTTAAACCTATTTCTAGTGTGTTGGGATGTTACAAAGGTAGTATCCGAGCCTAGGCAATAGTTGCAGGGCCAAAATTAGAAAGTTTCCTCTAATACCAAAAGTGGTATCAAAAGCCTAGGGTTTAGGTGCCTCAAACTAGAATTAGAAAGTCAATCAGTGGCTGTTTGACTAGAATTAGAAACTCTAAATAGGGTTTTACTTTGAATTGAATGGAATATTAGAATGCCCTACCTTCTCTTTTTAAATTGAAAACTATTTTGGAAACTACTTTAAAAAAAGAAATATTTGTTTTGAAATGTTTTGTTTGGATACAAAAACTATAAGGTGAGCTGATAGTGGGTAAGTCTTATTCCAAGTAACGTAAAATATTGAAAGGGAGGTGGGTTATCTTGTCCTAGAAAGTGCGGTTGCTAAGCAGACTTTGGCCTCGCTGCTTGATCTGGAGGTTATCCCACCAACTTATACGAGTAGTATGAGTTGAAGAACACGTTTACTTTCTATAAAAGAAAATTAGGACAAGAAACTGACTAAAAGTCGAAAAGGATGCCAAGAATGGTGTCTTGACTAGACAAAAGGTTGTGAGTCAACCAAATTGAAACTTTGGGTCTAGGAGGATGACCTTAGGTAGAAACATGGGTGAACCAGTGGATCAAAAGCATAAAACTTTAGGACATAGATTAAAATTTGAAAATGTGTGAGAATTGAATCTTGTTTGATCAGGACACGACATCGGAAAGATTCTATGACTTTGGTTTCTATGTGGTATGAGACACATAGGAATTCGGGGTCATAGAGGAAGCTTGGACTTGGAGAATGACGGACCATGTTTGGTGAATGACCAGTTACTTTGGAAGAACTTGTTTCTCTATGCTTGGCTGGTATGGAATGGTCAGTTATAGTAGGCTTGGGAAACCTTAGTTATTGAGACATTTGCAAAATTTTTTGGGTGTGGCAATTTTCTAAGTAAAAGTTTAAGTGGAAGGGCTAGAGTGGTATGAGACACTTGAACTTGGGAGCTTAGATGGAAGCCAGGAACTTTGCTATGCTAGCATGAAATTGCCTGATTGTGATTGTTTGAAGAACATATTTGAATTGTTTATGTATATGTCATATGAAACCAAATCCTGTACCCAATAACAAATAAGAACCTAGAAGCATAAATTGTTAGATCATTAAACAAATTGAGAACCTAGAGACATGAATCTAGAGCCATGATAGTACGAATGTTTTTAGGGAAAATACTGACAAGCTACTTGATTTATAGACAATGGCTGGAACAAGAGGTACACTACTTGGTCTGCCACTTCTAACGAGATAGAGCAGAGGGATCAAGAAATACCTACCGGCACAGAGGCTTCAATGGAGAACATGATGAATGAAGTTGCTCGGAGAGTTATAGATCAACTAATGAGGCTTTTACCCCTAGATACTCCCTCAGGAAGTACCTCAGCTTCAAGTACCCAAACCAATCTAGGTTCAATAGCCAACACCTGTAGCCCAAGATCCCAAACGTTAGAGGGCTAAAGAGGGTTTGGAGGATGAAAAACAGAAGAAGATGTTGATTGAGCTATAGAAGCTCCACCCTCCTTCATTTGACAGTACTACAAATTGCATCTCGGCGGACCACTGGTACGTAGAAATGGAAAAACACTGGTACCAAGAAATAGAGAAAATATCAATGTATTGAAGGTAATTGGGTTAAGACGGGTGGCACTGCCCACGCACCACTTCAAAGGACCAACCAGAAGGTGGTGGCATATGATGAGGATGGATCCTAATAGGAATGTTGATGCTATGAGCTGGGAGAACTTCACAGAGATCTTTTATGAAAAGTTCTTTTCGGAAGCACCCTTGAGCAACTTACAGGAGGACTCTGTTTGATTGAATCAAAACGACACAACTATAGTTGAATATGATCAGAGAGGAGAAAAGGAAGGCCCATCGATTCGCACAGGTTCTTAAGATGGAGATCTGAAAGGTAATGAAGACTCTAGGCCTAAAAACTTACAAAGATGTCGTAGAAAATGCCCTAATACTAAAAAAATAACTCAACCTAGAACAAAAGTTGAGGGGGAAGAATAAGAAGCCTAGGAATGAAAATGATCAAGGGGCTTAAAAGAAAAGAAAGAATGGTGGGAAAGCACCACATACATAGAAACAGGGGCAGGCCAATAACAAGTTAAGGAAACAAGGGTTTTGTTTCATGTGCAGCCAAAAGGGTCATCTGGCTAGAGATTGTCCTAATGCACTGTAATACCCACCGAGAATCCTACCGGGACTCTTACCTACGTCGTAGGGCCCACGTCATGGCGTGTCACTCACAAGGTACTGTCCCCTGCCCCCTGGGGTTTTCTTTCGCCTCTGCGGAGATTCGAACCTAAGACCTAGGGCTCAAGTACTTATTTCTTTCATCATCCGCTACCATTGAGCCAAGTGACACGCAATGACGTGGGCCCTACGACGTGGGTAAGAGTCTCGGTAGGATTCCCGGTGGGTGTTACAATAAAAATACACCTTTTTATTGTAACACCCACCGGGAATCCTACCGAGACTTATACCCACGTCGTAGGGCCCACGTCATGGCATGTCACTCACAAGGTACTGTCCCCTCCCCTTGGGGTTTTCCTCCGCCTCCATGGAGATTTGAACCAAGGACCTAGGGCATAAGTACCTTGTTCATTCCTCATCCACTACCATTGAGCCACTATTGTAATACCCCAGAATTTTGTAAATTAATTTCAAAGATTTTAATAAAATTTTGGGTGCAACTTGTGGGTTGGCACATGAAAAATAAAATATATTAGAGATATAGAAAAAAAAGCAAATAAGACCTTAATTTGATAATTAAATGAAAATTAAGGTTTAGTAGAATTAATTATGAAATTTAAGGAATTGCTTAAGAAATAAATAGAAATAAAATATTTACACATATTGGCTGATATGTGAATGAATAAGGCATGTGTTAGCATAATAAATGTTAATACTATATATTAGGGGAATATGTACATAGAAAAATTTATATAATCAAAGCATTTTATAAATATTAATTTATAATTACATAAATTATTATCTGAAAATGAAATAGGAAATAAATAAAAATACATGGAAATGGTAAATATGGATTATTTAATTAAAGATATTAAAGAAATGGAAAAATATCTAATAAATACAATATTAAATAAATTAGAAAGGAAAAAATATTAACAAATCATCAAAATAGAAGGGAATATATAAGAAAATCAAGTTTTTATCAATTAGGAAGTGTCTCATTGGCAAAATTTGGACAATAGCATTATTAGAAAGCAATTTGGTAATTAGAAACTGCATCTAATGGTCCAAAACAAATCTGTAAAATCCAACGAATGAGATTGAAGTCCAAAACGACACCCAAGAGCACCGAATCACCAAGATTGAACGGCTCACGATCGATCATTTCAATCCAATGGTCCAGATCATAGGTGCCAAAGGTTAATCGCTAACGAGATCCGAAAACGCAACTCGAGGACGATCTGCATGATCCAACGGTTCACAACACGGATGCAAGATCGTGATCGCGAATGTGTGCATCAATCAAGGATGATCAACGACCTACAGGGAATTCGTTAATTTCGATCGCAATTCAGTACTGCGCTCGAGGTTGATCAACGACTCGGAAAAGTGTGTTCCATCAATTGCGAACCGAGTACTGTGATCGAGGTTGATCGGATGTCCCAAATCTCACCCGCCTGATCTCAATCGCGAACCCAGTGCTGCGATCGAGGAGATCCAACGACCGATGTTCCACCCGCCCGATCTTGATCACGAACGCAATCTCGAGGAAGATCCGACGGTTGATATCCGATACTCTGAATTAAATAACCGAAAATCTGAATTAAATCAATAAAAATACATCAAAAATCCAAAAATTGGTTTCTAAAATTCCAAGAATTTCCAAAAAAAAAATTACTTGCTAATCTCTTGTGCTTGGGGGGCACAAAAATTTGAATTATTGGCAAGTTTCTTACAATTAGAGCACCACAAACTTGCCATTCTATACACTTTTGAA